>PVHY01001249.1:0-167787 GCA_004024945.1 Uropsilus gracilis
TTTGTTTGCATACCCTTTATATACCCTGATTTCCCGCCTTCCAGGAAATCTGTTTCACCTAGACTATTTCACTTCTTTCTTCCCCCTGCATCCCCCTGAAGGGAAATTCCAGCTAAGGTCATTCCCCCATTTTAACATTACCTGTCCTTGAAATCTGCAATCTTAAACAGGAGACAATGGGGGGGGGCACACCCTATCAACACGAATTGGTTGCCTTCATATTCACAAAAGGCATGAAGCAGGCATCATATTTGAAGAAGTAGCTTTTAAACTGTTGCTATGTTAGGAAAATTATTTTATTTAAAAGCAAAAGATATATGAATGTAGGTCATAATTAAAATTATATATTAAATACATCCTTTTAATGTTTGTTTAGAAAAAAAAGAAAAAAGCCTGGCCGAGCATGCTTTTAAGTGGCGCATGCTTGTAAGCGGCAGCCTAGGAAGCTGCAGCCGGGGCCAAGGATGGCGGTTTGAGTTCCACCAGGGACATGTATGAGACCTAGTTCCAAAAAATATATAGCTGGGCATGGTGGTACGTGCCTGTAATCCCAGCTACCTGAAAAGCTGAGTCTGGGGATTGCTTGAGTCTGTGGTAGCCCGGGCAACATGAGCCTGCGGTTCCACAGGCAAAAATAGCGAGACCTTGTCTCAAAAAGAAAACAAAAACAAAACCTGGTGGGAAATTATTGGGCACTTCTTGTTCTAGCACTTACAATAAAGCCGTGTCCAGCACAGATCCACCACCCTTTGTGAGGGACACCACCCCATCAGGGAGGAAGAGTCCCTCCTACAAGGAGTGGGTGCTAAGACATCTGCAACCTCAGGACACTGGCCAGGAGCACAGCTGCCACTTGGATCAGCCCTGTGTTCTGCCTCTGCTCCCTCCCCCTATGAGTAGGCTCCCCTGTCACAGCAGGGCAGCTGAGGGCTGGGGTCCTGGTGGACTCTGAGGGTGTTTGTTCAGTGCAGGCTCAAGGACGCAACACTGAGGTTAAGTCTGGATATGTCCTTAGTTGTCTGGGCTTGGGAGAATTCATATAGTTTTCCTTGCTTGTTTGAATCTTGAACTAATTTAAAGGTGTATTTTGTGCCATAGGACATGAGCTGGTTTGATGATCATAAAAACAGTACCGGTGCACTTTCTACACGACTTGCAACTGATGCCTCCCAAGTTCAAGGAGTAAGTAGACTGCTCTCTGCTATTAGTTTTGAGTAAACATGTGGCATCACTGTGTCGTCAGCTGGAAATAAGAGAAAATTCCAACCGACCTAAAACAATTAGAAGGTTAGATTTTAGAGTTGACTGGTCCACTGACTCAGCATCATCAAAGATCCAGGTTTCTTCTGTTTGAATGGCTCTCAGTAACTTTGCATCCTCAGCACTAGCTTCATCCGAACGCTCCTTCACTTGAGATTATAGGATGGCTGCCAATATTAGTGAACTACAAGCTTGCTTCCCATCTAGAGAAAGATAACTCACACCTGTACCTCAACCACAACTACACACCCTTTCCTTAATTCTAACTTGGGCCACACGCCCAACCCTGACCCAGCCAACATCTCCAGGAAATTCTTTGCTCTGCCTGGGTTAGGTCCCTCCCCCCCCCCCCCCCCCCCCCCCCCCCCCCCCCCCCCCCCCCCCCCCCCCCCCCCCCCCCCCCCCCACCAAGGGGCAAGTACTCTGTGTGCTCACTGCTTCTCACAATAGAGAACTGCAGGAAGGGGAGAGTCAGCTATGAGTCCACTATAACAGCCTTCATTTTCTGAGTGGTACAAACATTCATGTGTGTATGCTTTACAGTGGATAGTATCATGGGATAAGTACACTTTATATCAGAAGGTCTCTTGGAGTGTATAAATTTTACTCTTATACCAAATGGATTAAAAAACTACCAAAGTACGCTGGGGTTAGTTTCATCTTTAAACACTGCCCGGTGAAAAGGTGTATGCCCCCCGGAGCTTATCCGCCCAGCAGAGCAGGTCATTATTTGATTTTGTCAAATTCAAATAATCATATAGTTATTCATATAGTCAGGAGAGGAATGAGAATTAAAAGACATGAACAAAGAAAACTGCAGGGTTGTGTGAGTTAAGCACAGGTGTCCTGGGTTTATTATAATGAAAGGAGCAAATATCAGTGCAAGCACAAACCTTCTCATCTTTATGACCAGAAGGCCTCAGGCTGTAGCTCCTGGATTTGCAACCTAAAATACAGCTGCTCTCTTTTCTCTTTTTTTTCTTTCAGGCCACTGGGACCAGGTTGGCTTTAATTGCACAGAATACAGCAAACCTAGGAACTGGTATTATCATATCATTTATCTACGGTTGGCAGTTAACCCTTTTGCTGTTGTCAGTTGTCCCAATTATTGCTGTATCAGGAATTGTTGAAATGAAAATGTTGGCTGGAAATGCCAAAAGAGATAAAAAAGAACTGGAAACTGCTGGAAAGGTGGGATCAAATAAGGTTTCAGTTAATAATAAGTATTGTTGTTAGACATGTTTTATTTGAATTATTCATTGCAAAGTGCATATATTAATAATTATTTTTGCTCACTACAATAATTTTCAACACCGCATGAAATAGCTTACTATGTTATTAATGCCCATAACTTGAAAATGATGTAATTAACATAATGCGTTAGCTTATAGAAAGCACTTTAATAAATGGTTATTATAAAGAATTTCCAAAGTCAATTATACCTTTTACTTCATCCCCCCAATGTCATTGTTAGGGAAAATATCACTCCTATTTTAAGGTGAGGAGTCCTACAAGCAGACTATTTATTCAAGATAGTATATTTGCTGGTATTTAAAGAGTTCTTTCCTTAACTGTGATTTCAATAATTAGTGGGTAGCCACCAGATGGCAGTAATTCTTCGGTTTGTGGCTCTATCTCTAATGGCAACTGGGCCTTCATATGTCCCAAATATTAGTTTAAGTATTTAGATATAGCAACTCATTATAGTCTCACACGTCTATACAGCATGGTAAAGTACTCTGATTGTGGTTAGAGTACACCTCCTTAATGCTAGAGTGTTAGGCAAATCATTTTGTTTCTCTAATTTTACAAATGGGGAATTTGATAAGCAAATGAGTTAAAGGCATGACTGTGATTCAAGCTGGTATCTAATTTCAAAACTCTTTACTATGTGGATCCACTATATATGTTTATTTTTTAATTTATTTTTTTTATTTTGTATATATATTTATTTATATATTACATTATTGTGTCCCCCGGGGTTTTCCCATTTCCCTAACACCTGTTAATCATCCTACTCTTTTGTGACCTCTGCCTCACCCACCTTCTTCTCCCTTCTTCTCTCTTGCTCCATCGTTTAGCCCCATTGGTTGTTTCTAATTTTTCTTATTCGTTTGCTTGTTTTTCCCTATACCCTTCATATAAGTGAGACCATCCTGTTTTTCTCTTTTTCTTTTTGTCTTATTTCTGCTAAATATTAGTCCTTCTAACTCCATCCATGTTGCTGCAAATGACATATGTTTGTCCTCCTTGATTGATGCATAGTATTCCATCGTGTACATGTACCAGTTTTTTTTCAGCCATTCATCGGTTTGGGGGCATTTGGTTAGTTTCCATATCTTGGCAATTATAAACAAAACTGCAATAAAGTGCGCATACAGGTGTCCTTTTTATATTTATTTATTTATTTATTTATTTATTTACTTTTTTATTTACTTATTTATTTACTTATTTATTTATTTAGAGACTAGGTCTTGCTGTTTTTGGCCCGTGGAACCGCAGGCTCTCATTGCCCAGGGTACCACAAACTCAAGCAATCCCCAGCCTCAGCTTCCCAGGTAGCTGGGATTACAGGCACGCACCACCATGCCCAGCTATTTTTTTGGAACTAGGTCTCGCTACGGGCCCCGGGCGGCACTCAAACCATGATCCCTAGCCCCGGCTGCTTCATAGACTGAAGCTTACAGGCACAAGCCACCGTGCCTGGTCCAGGTGTCCTTTTTAATTAGCGTTTTCATGTCCTCTGGGTAGATTCCTAGTAGTAGTGGGATTGTTGGGTCCAATGATATTCAATTGTTTGAGGATCCTCAACACAGTCTTCCATAGTGACTGGACCAGTTTGCATTCCCACCAGCGGTCTAAGAGAGTTCCTTTCACATTCACACCAACATTTGTTTTTTTTTTTTGTTTTTTTTAATGGGCCATTAGTGCTGATGTAAGATGGTATCTCAGTGTGGTTTTAATTTGCATTTTCCTGATTATTAATGTTGTGGAGCATTCTTTCATGTGCCTACTGGCCATCTCTATTTCCTCTTTGGTGAAGTGTCTTTTTAGCTCGTCTCCCCATTTTTTGACTGGGCTTTTTGCTTTGTTTTTATTGAGTTGTATGACCTCTTTGTGGTGGATCCATTATATATGTTAAAAAGTGTTGAAGTCCACAGGTAAATATTTTATTGACATGTACAAGCATTTACATTTTCAAACATAGATTAAGAGGGAATTTTTTCACTCATACCTATGTAAACATAATCCTTTATTGAAACATTAGAAAGTGAAGCAGATAACAATCCAAGTTGTGATGCAGCTTCTATAGCACCACACCTTGCAAAACCCTTTCACAACCGATCTTCACTATAGTTTTGTGAGTTGGCACAGATAGTATCTTCACCTCACAGGGAAGAAAACATTCAGAAGTTGAGGGACTTGTTCCAGATGTATGGCATATAAACATGAGATTAAAATTTCAACCAAGTGTGTTTCTACTAAACCAGTTTTATTCAGTGAAGTTAATTCATTACCAGAAAATCAAGAGTTGAATTTAAAGTCACTAGGAGCTAGTTTCTCCTTGTATAAATTACAAAGCAAGGGAAACCAAATAGTACACTGGGTTAAGAACATAGACTGGGCATTAGTTTGAGATGGAATTCTTGCTCCCCTACTTATTAACGATAGAGCTCTAGGCATCTCATTTAATTTCTCTAAGCCTCATTTCCCTCATATGTGAAACAGAATAATACTTACTCACAGAATTGCTGTGAGGCTAAATGTGATCATAGTGGTTAAGTGGGGTAATACCTGGATCATGGGAAAAACTGTTTCCTCTGGTCTGGCTATTATTTCTGTTAGACTTTCTACTTTTATAATAAAGATATAAAGTTATTAAATCTAAATTATCAAATATCTTGCCCTCATCTGGTTACAGAAACTAAGAACTGAAGTAAATTGAACTGAAAAAAAGTCAGTTATAAAAACCTAAAATGAACATCTTACACTCCTTGTGCTAATGGTTCAGATGACTTAACTGAAGTACTATGATTTGGATTAAACAGTTAAGCAACAAGCAGTTAACTTGAAGGGTAATTTCACTATAAAACTTCAAAAGCTGCTCTAATTTGGGTAAAAGGGATACAGATTATTTATATTAATTGCAAACTCAACAGCAGCTTTTCTCTGAGAAATACAATTGCTTCTGTCTCCGAGACTTTCTGTATATTGGTTCATTTCTTACGTCAGCTTCCTACACATATCAACATGGCTCCTCAAAATAGTCATGTTACCTTCGCAATCCACAGGATTGCCCAGTTCAAGTAGTTGTCTCTAAATTCAGGAAACTGAATCTGATTAGCCTTGATCTGTCAGGGATTTGTGATGCTGAATTCATGTGGGCAGAAAGGAGTGGGGAAGAGATAGGGATCTATTGTTTTAGTCAGAGTCATAAGGTACGATCAGAGCAGGGCTAGGCATGAAAATCAGCTCAGGTCATAAGGATTAGAATCAGCTTATGCCCAGGTCACCCTTCTTGCCTTCAGTGGTCAGTTTCCCTGGGAATACAAAGACTTGCTCATCCACCATACACAGAAAAAACAGAGGTGCTTTTAAGATTGCCAGTTTCATCTTAAGGCTTGTCTTGAAGAATATATCATGCCTTTGGTTTTCCAAATAGAAATAATTAAAACCTGTTGACATAAACTTCTGGATTCTTTTGACAGAGCCCTATAATTTGTAATTGCATTATTTCAGAAATAAAAATCCTATTTCTAATTAAGATCTACTTTACACTGCAGATTGCAACAGAAGCGATAGAAAATATTAGGACCGTTGTGTCTTTGACCCAGGAAAGAAAATTTGAGTCAATGTATGTTGAAAAATTGTATGGTGCTTACAGGTAATAAGCATGATTGTTATTAAGAACCTATTGCTTATCTAAGGGTAATTTATTGCCCCCCCAAAAATAATAAAAACTTTGCTTTTCCAAACAATAATATAACTAGAAGAATGATAACTTTCAATATTAACCTCTTTTTAATAATGATAAGCTTTTAAATATGACTGAATCATAGGATTGGATTATACTGCTCTTGTAAAAACAGTGAAATTGGGGCTTCAAAAGCTAGAAAGTACAAAGGATTATGCAATTATTTGTTCACCATTATAAAGCAATACAACTTATGTTAATGATTTTATTTTAGGGAATGACTTGAATAATTATTTTCTTTAGAAATATCATCAAAACCAGAAATTTTTTTCTTGGTTATGTAAAATACTGTATTCACTAGATGAGAAAGGCATCTAACCAATTCTGAAAACAAAGACCCAGAGCTTATTTCACTGGCTTATACAAGAGCAATTCAAGGAGTTTCAAAGAGCACTGCTGGCCCCTTTTTTTCTAACCATGGTCTGGTTTTTTAAATAAATATATTTAATGCTAGTGAAATTGATCACAACTGATATCACAAGTTTTTAGACTAGCATAATCATTTTAACACTTTATGAATTAGAAGAGTAGTTAAAATTCCCAATTAGTTCCATCTTCTCAGATATGTATACTTCATTGAATTTTAGAGCACATGAAGTGACAATTTTCTCTCCATCTGAAGTTTGCTATATAAATATGTGGCTTATTTTGAACTTCAAGGAATTTAAGTAAGAATAGAAAGATGAAGCTAATTCTTAATTTGATTATAATTTGATGATTCAGTAGCATTCTAAAATGTTTAGTACATTATTTTAACACCATGTTCATAACACATAAGATAAACCTTACAAATCAATAATAATTTGAACTTTCATTCTTGCCACGTGTTTTCCTTCTACTCTAAGTAAATCACTGTTCTTTTGGAGGATTTAGATGTTTAAAGTAAGTTTAGCAGGAGGTCTAATTAGAAATGGTACAGAATAAGTTGTATTGTAGCTGATGGGAGTAACTTGGTTAAGAACTTCTGTTATGTGTCTACATAAACTTCAGTGACCCTACTTTTCTGAATCTGAAAATTCAGTTTTGACATGAGATGACGCTAGTCATAGAAAACTAGACCATTGTATTGAAATCACAGTCAGAGAATTCAAACTTTAGTTCTAACTTTTATGTCCTCTGTTTTTGACCCAACCATCAGCCATTTTTATATTGTAGGAGTTGATTTCTGAGTTATCAGATACTAACAAGTAAGAATAACAGCAACTCTCACTTGAGCAACCTCTGCCAAACATGTATATCATTTATTAATTTGCAGATCAATTCTGCATCACACTGGTTATCTCCACTGTACAAATCAGAAAACTAATTCATAGGGAGGCTAAGTCATACCAAAGTAATTCTTCTGGAAGCAGAACTTAAGCCAGATTGATCAGACTTAGTAGTGTGCTCTTTTGGAATCAGAAGTCTAAGATAAACTGAAGAGGTGGTTGTGAATTTGTTTTTCAGGAATTCTGTGCGAAAGGCACACATCTATGGAATTACTTTTAGTATTTCACAAGCATTTATGTACTTTTCCTATGCTGGTTGTTTTCGATTTGGTGCCTATCTCATTGTGAATGGACATATGCGCTTCAGAGATGTAATTCTGTAAGTAGCTTTAAAAATGTTTGGAATCCTCTATAAATAAGGTTTTAGTAGTCTGTGCAAAGGTTGAAGTAGAAACAAAAAGCTTTGCTTATTCAAATATGAAGTCAGGGAGTTGAATTTACCACAGAAATCTAAGTTTGTGATTATTTCAAATAGTTTAATCATCCTAGTGGGCTAAAATTAAATTCATGACAGTAATCATAAACCAGCATTTGAGTAATATGAAGGACATCAGGAGGAGAGCAAATTTTCCCATTGTAGAAAGTAGATAAAGAAAAATCATAGTTAGAAAATTGCTGGTGACCATGGGTTCAAAACAGAGTGAAAGCTTGTTATTTATCTGCAACCAAACAATGACCTTGACAGTAAGATGGGGATGCTTGGGTAAAGTCTGGCAAAAGGCTCTCTGACTAATCAGACCTAGGATGACCCACTGTCTTTGTCTCCTAGCTGTTCTTCCCCCCCCCCCCCTTGGTTTCCAAGGTTAACCAGTGGTCTTCTAATTGATGCACAACTCTTTTCAAAATATGCTAAGTATATTCAATTAGGTTTCAGGCTAGTCTTGCCAAAGAGAAGCCATTCTTCTCAAGAACACTTGCTGTATTTCTACTTTGATGGGATGAGTTTAAAGCAGTAGTACACTACTGTTTAATGAACAGGGTCAAGAAAAAGTGAGAGTATGTAAGAGTTATTTCTTTGTTTTCATGTAATATTAAAAATAATGATGAGAAAGTACACACACACACACACACACACACAAACATACTGTGTATCATTAAGAATCCCAGCAGGAAACAAAGGGCACCACAGTGACTGAGTTTGCTGAGGAGTTAGTTTACAAAGATGTGAGAGGTGTTAAGGTAAGCAGTATACAAGGGAACTGTTAACACCACAGTAGTGAACAGCTAGGAATGCTAAGACCTAAGCTAAAATGATTTTCAGAACACCAATGGCTTTGTGTGGTCTTAAGTGGAGGAACCCTAACAACAAACAATTTAACAGGAAGCCAAGGAAACAAATCCCAAGCAGATACCATGGCCTCACTCACTTCCAGCCCTTCCATCCCATCAGTGCTTTTCATTGCCAAACCCATCAGAAGCCTGGGGATAAAGAAACCTTTAAGTGCAGTGTATGAGGTCAAGGTCTCAGTGCACAGAGTAGGATCATGAAATATAAAGATGGTTGGAGTAGTTTGGAAGGGCACATGGAAAAATTCAACTGGGAATAACAATTTGGGTACTTTTATTGACTACAAAATATCACTGAGAAAATTGGTCCAACTTATAAAAAAATTTTATTTGCAATTTTTTTGGTTAGCATTATGATAAATTCTGGATGATTGGAAGGCAGATATTTACAGTTTCATACTGAAGTTAGATTTCAGGCTGCACAAGAAAGTGAGGCAGTTATATGTGGGTTTGTGACCACTGCTGGAAAACTTATTTTTTGGCAACCCACCTTATCAAGTATTTAATGGGGATCCTTATTGTATTTATCATTCTTGCTCCCATGCACTTAAGCACATCTTATTATCTTAGATTTGGAAGTTAAAAAAAAATGTAAATGTTTAAGGTTCCATTTTTACTAGATAGGACTTTCCCTCCCACATCCCAGTGTCACCTCCTTTTCTCAAGAAGCTATAGGGTCAGAAGTGAATTGCTTGATTGAGCTAGAGGTATCAGAATCTTTAGTTCTTCCTAAAAGTTGTTATAATTTATATCCATTCTTTAAAGAGCATGTAATTAAAAAATAGACCTTTATCTTAGAACAATTGTTTTTTCAGGATAGTATACTAATTTTACTTATAAACTATTTTCCCCAATAAAAAAATCTCTAGTGACAGTGATGGTTATCGTTTGTGTGGAGTAAAGAACTAGAAGTCATAAACCAGAAGTTAGAGCCCTATCTTCAGTAGGAAACATCACTCTTTGTGTGGTATCCTAAAATATTTGGTGCTTTAGTTCCCTCACTTCTGAAGAGAGTTTAACTAGCTTCTAAGAAGAGTTTGCAAAGTAAAATCAGTTATAAACCACTTCCTAAAAGTAAAGAACTTTAGAAATTACACTAACTCTAGGAAATTGGAAACTCCTGAAGGAAACCAGAAGAGAAGGGAAACCCTCAGGCAGTGGATCATTTTGCCTTTCCTCTGGAACCAGGAGTATATTCACATCACTATTCAATACTAGGGAATGCTTAGGTCAATCCTGGCAAGCAGTATGTCTTTGAACTTACAAATATAGTGAAGCTAATTTTTTATTCCTTTATTTCTATTTAGGGTGTTTTCAGCAATCGTGTTTGGTGCAGTGGCCTTAGGACATGCTAGTTCCTTTGCTCCAGACTATGCTAAGGCCAAGCTGTCTGCGGCTCACTTATTCATGCTGTTTGAAAGACAACCTTTGATTGACAGCTACAGTGAAGAAGGGCTGAGACCTGTGAGTTCTCTGCTGCCTGATGAGTTCTTGGTTAACTTTTTTCCTAAAGGTTTGCTGTCTGCTAGATCATAACTACAGGATAAATGTATGATAATTACACTGACATTTACTTAGCTTACCTTGTGATATTTACAGGGCTAGTATTTGGCCAACTTCTCTGACATTTTCAATTTTCTTAGGAGGTTTCAAGGACTCTGAAATTTAGCATACCTAAAGTTTAAAAAAAAATGTAAACCTGGAGTGGATGAATTTCCATGGAAATTGTTTTCCATTTCTTCATGAAGACATATGCATATAATTGTGTATGTAAATGTAATTAACAATTTGGGGTTAATAATATTTTATAATGACTCAGTTACAATGGGTAAAAGGCTAATTAGTGACAGTAAGAATAATAATCCTATATTGTCTCCAGAGTTAACTGAGTGTCTCCATGCTCTTTGCATAGCACAAGCTGCTGGACTTTTTTTTCTGAGGTAACACTAGTTTACAATACAGTATGTGATTCAGAAGCACAGTTGCACAGCTCTTCAGATGCATGTCACTACACCACACCCACCACCAAGGCATCTATAGTCTTCCATCCTAGTCCATTTTGCCCCCTCCTTTAAATGTGTGGGTAAAAGTATGGGTAAAGCAGTGGGGACTAACACAGTCTTTCCAGCACTTTATTTTGTGCTCTGAGAAAACTGTTGTGCTCAGTGAGTGAGCTATAGAGCCTGCTGGGGCTTAAGACCCTTAAGACCAGAGCTGCTGTTCATCGAGCAAGCAGGTAAAACCTAATCTAAATTCTAAAGCCCTTGAGTCTTTGGCTAGTGGCTTGGCTCTTGCCTTAGAATCATTCGTGGGAAAGCCAACTATTTATCTTAAATGAATATGAAAGTGAGTTTAGATAATAATTTTGTCTGTAACATAACTATCTAATCTAACCTATATCCCCACCTCCCATTTTAATTTGTATCAGTACAGCTTGTATCAGTGTTACTAGTGCCAGCATTATACTAATATGAATTTGATGTTTCTTTGGTGAGGTTTCTTTGAAGTAATGCTTTTTATTCCAGTAGTTCTCAGACTAATTACTATAGTAACACTAAAATGTTTTATAGGATAAGTTTGAAGGAAATGTGACCTTTAATGAAGTTGTGTTCAACTATCCCACCCGGCCAAACGTGCCTGTGCTTCAGGGGCTGAGCCTTGAAGTGAAGAAGGGCCAGACACTGGCCCTGGTGGGCAGCAGCGGCTGTGGGAAGAGCACAGTGGTCCAGCTCCTCGAGCGGTTCTACGACCCTATGGTGGGGGCAGTGGTGAGCTACTATCATAAATCAGTAACCTGCTTTCAAATTATATTTCAAGTGGCCAAGCAAGCACTGCTATCATGAAAAAAAGTTTGACAAGTAAAGACCATACTTGATAAAATTATCATTTTTTAATAAACCTCATACTGGCACCATAGTTAGCTGTGTATATAGGGACAATAGAGCAGATACAGATAGTCCTCATTTATCATTATCAAGTGGGCTCTTGAAAACTGTACCTTTAAATGAAACACAATATAATGAAACTAATGAGGTCCTTGAACAACTTTATTTCAGTCAATATTGACCAGGATTCTCCTTTTCTCATCAACATTATGACAAAATAACATTGAATGTGATATTATTTGAGCACCTGCTATAGCTGGAATTTAGTGTAACTCAGAAAGCATTGAATATAAAATTGATCACCACCCTGCATGGGTCTTATGAGCCAGCCTGATCCTCCTAAGTAAACACTTTGTAACTTACAAAGATGAGCCACAAATTCCTATGAGAACTCTAGATTATTAGACCCCCAGATTACTGGTTTATCCCCTCTTACTTCCTTTTGCTTTGCCTTCTAGTTCTAGGTGTTCAGCTTAGACTTTGATCCTCACCTTCAGCCCTTTCATATTTGGTTTTGATCATTGACTTCCTGGTATCTAATTCTTGACTGTCTTCCACAAGGGAAGACTTGGCTCTTATCTCCCATTACCTTGGGATGGCACCCACTGGCTTAGCCCTGAGACCCCATCCCCAGTTAGATAATCACTAATGCACTAAACCTTTAGATACTTCTTCCTGGAAGCTCTTACACTTCTACCACAATAGTTATTTTTTTCTGTTGTAACTATAGGCAAAGCCAGTTAGTACCACTAAGTAGGTATGCTGTGCTGCTACTGTGGTAGAAAATTTTACCCTTCCTGAGAGGTCAAGACTAGGTGGAGAGTTGAACTTATGTCTATTTCTCGTAGTATTTTCTTCATTTTTTTCATTGAAGGAGCTTTGATTTACAACATTGTATATGATTTAGGGATATTGGCTCTTCAGAAGTATGATCTCTGTTTTTCACATTATAAAAAGCTGAATTTTCAACCACTGTATCACAAGTCTCCTGTAGAGACATTATTACCTCCTTGCTCATAGCAAATGAAAAAAACACATCAAAACTACCACCAACCCATTCTCCCACAGACATGCCCTTTAATCACGTTCACTTTCCATTGGATTTATCCTTAACACTGCTCAAGAAGAAAGGGCAGGAGAACCTTAAGGATGGCAGTGAAAAGAAAGGTAGAGATTTGTATCAAGAGCTGACCCACTTTTATAATCTGGGGGCCATGCTATTGATTTTTTTTCCCCTTGGAATGCATGAAGGAGGGGGATAAAGTTGAGTTGAAAGTTCAAGATATTCAGAAAACAGACACAAATAAGATATCTAAAGGCAAAGGAGTACACTTGCTTGGAGGAGGGCTATCAGCACAAAGAAAGGAACTTGGAAAGACAGGATCAAATATGCTACCATTTTGCCAATCAGCCAAAGATAAAGGATAGTCCAATTATCATAAATGATATTTATTTGGTTCTGTTGAAGGCCATTCGGTTTGGTGTTTCACGGATTGCTGATGCCCACATTCAACAGTCCTCCAAATGGTTAACTCAGTCACCTACTATTATATTTTTCTTTTTAAGCCCTTTTTATAGTTTGTGGACTTTGGTTTTCAGTTCCTAGATGGTCAAGAAGCAAAGAAACTCAACATCCAGTGGCTCAGAGCCCAGCTTGGCATTGTGTCCCAGGAGCCCATACTGTTTGACTGCAGCATTGCTGAGAATATTGCTTATGGCGATAACAGCAGGGTTGTATCAAAGGATGAAATTGTGAGTGCAGCCAAAGCAGCCAACATACATCCTTTCATCGAGACGTTACCCCATGTAAGTTCGTAGGAGGAAATAAGAACAAACTACATACTGCTTTCTTCCCCAAAACAATTACCCAAGTTGTAAACAACAAAGTCCTGTAATACAATTTATTTACTAACAGCCTGGATAAGAAATTGAACTTCACAATACCAAGTTTCACCTGCAGTTGTAAGAAATGCAGAGATCTTGTGTACCCTTCACCTTGTTTCCTCCAGTGACATCTTGCAAAACTGTAATTCAATCTCACAAGTAGGGCATTGACATTGATATAAACCACTTATCCTATTCAGAGTCCCCCAGTTTTATTTAGTTCCATGTAACCTATTGCATGTAGAGACTCATGTATCTATCACCAGTCAAGATAGAGAACATTTCCATCACCACAAAAATTCTGTGTTGACCTTTGATTATGACAAACTCCTCCTTTCTGTCCTCATTCCACCAGTCACTGATTGTTGTCCATTTATATAATTTTCTTTATACTTTAATATCACTAAATATACATACAGTATATAACCTTTGGATAAACTTTTTTCACTCATCATAATTTCTGAGGTTGTATGTATCTACAACTCACTTGGTCTTATCGCTGAGTATTATTCTGTTCTGACTTACTCACCTGTTAAACCATATCTAGGTTTTTTCAGTTTGGAGCTACTCTGAATAAAGTTCAATAAATATTTGTTGATCCTAAGTCTTTAATTCTATGGGAAAAACACCCAGTAGTACCATTGCTGGGTCATATGGTAATTGTATATTTACCTATTTAAGAAACTGCTAAACTGTTCTCCAAGGTTCCTCTGCTATTTTATATTTTGACCAGCAAGTAAAAGGTGGCTTCCCTGTGCCAACGTTTACTATTGTTACTATTCTTACTGTTCTGAAAGGTATCAATGATACCTCATTGTAATTTTCATATGCATTTCATAACGGTAAATAATACTGAACATTACTTATATTTATTTGCCATTTACCTTTCTCTTTGTTGAAATATCTCATGGTTTTTGCCCATTTTCTAGCTGGATTATTTTCTGTTGTTTTGAGAAGTATTTCAATATTCTAGTTTTTTATTGCTTTGTCAAATGTATAGTTCAAAAATATTTTTTCCTGTAGCTTTTTTATCCTTTTAACAGTCTTTTGAAGAATCTGAGTTTTTATCTTTCATTGAGTTTCAATTTATCCATTTTTCCAATTACAGACTGCTTTTAGTAATCATGTCTAAGAAATCTTTGCCTTGCCATAAGTCTGGAATGTTTTCTTCATTTTTCCTAAAAGTTTTATACACTTTCTATTTAAGTCTGTAACCCTTTTTACATTCTTTGAATCATTTTGTGTTAGTTTTGGTATAGGTCATTTTACGTTAGTATTCATGATCCCCAATACTAATACCACATTGTAGGTAGTATTACTGTAGTCAAAGTGCAGTGAAGTTAATGAGGATTTCAAAAATATCTAAGATAAGGGTTCAGTGAGACTATTTCCATCAGCAAATTAGGGTATAATCCTAGAAAGATGACTTGTGATCATTAAAACTAAGAACAGAAATAATCTTGTCACATTTATCTAGCATGAAGTTCCACCAGATTAAACTGAAGTAGAGTTAACTGTATTTGCTGGCCGGGCATGGTGGCTTGTGCTTGTAAGCTTCAGCCTATGAAGCGGCCGGGGCTAGGGATCGCAGTTCGAGTCCCGCCTGGGGCCCTTTGTGAGACCTAGTTCCAAAAAATAGCTGGGCGTGGTGGTGCGCGCCTGTCATCCCAGCTACCTGGGAAGCTGAGGCTGGGGATTGCTTGAGTCTGTGGTACCCCGGGCAATGAGAGCCCGCGGTTCCACCAGCAAAAACAGCGAGACCTAGTCTCAACAAAAACAAAAACAAAAAAACTATATTTGCTGTTATATTCTGCTATAATTAGAAATAACATTCACTCACAAAATTTAAATGCCTCTATATTAGTTAACCTTACCAGTGACTGTCATTGATTTCAGTTAAGCATGGATTTGATTGAATAGACTTTAAAACTTCAGCTTTTAATCAGCTTACATTGACCTTCAAGACATGCGTATGTAGTACATTACTGCGTCAGTCCTGTAAGCGGAACCATTTAATTTGCACCTTTATTCATTCTTTGGTGTTCTACCTAGAGTGTTCTATTAAAATCCAGCTCCCTAACTTCTCTACAAGAGTTTATTTTGTTCACTTATCTGCTCTTCCCCTTCTTCTATCATGTCTCCACAATTTCTACTTTCCTCTTCTGTTAAAATATGTGGTATATACTATTTGATACTTAACATAACCTTGTATTAAATGCTGTACATGCAGTTTTCTCTGCAAATTCTCAGGGTAAGCACAAAGCTGAATTATTTTGTATATCTTCCACAGTTCTTGACATTAACAGGTTTTGAGTAACAGAATAAAAGACTTTAAAATAGAGTAAACTTATTCCATGTCAGTCAAAGAAAAATTTCAAATACAGCTTTTAAAAATTTCAAATATTAACATTTAGCCTTTTTAGGACTCCAGTGAAATCAGATCAGTTGACATTAGATAACAGTTGGAATTTGAGAAATTGTTGAATTAGTCAAATTTTCTAGTTTGCTTTTAAAAATGAATATTGTTAAATTATAAAACTTGGTTCTAACTACTTTTTATACATAGAACTGATGATCTGTTGCCACACAGTAGGTTTATTCCATATACCACTAGTAATTTTGGGGGTGGGGGTAGAACTTTATTAAATTAATATTAATGTTAACTTGCAGAAATATGAAACAAGAGTGGGAGATAAAGGGACTCAACTCTCAGGAGGTCAGAAACAAAGGATCGCTATTGCCCGAGCTCTCATCAGACAACCTCAAATTCTATTGTTGGATGAAGCTACGTCAGCTCTGGATACTGAAAGTGAAAAGGTATGGCTTTTCCTATTGTCCCATTTCATTTGTTAAATAGAAATATTTTGTGCTGTTACCCATGAAAAATAAATGAACAGAAAAAAACAAATGATCATTTTGAAATAGAATATTTTATTTCTTTCCAATATTTCCCAAATTTTCTAAAAGTTATATTTTTGTAAACACATCAAAAAAAGTATTTAAAAGAAAAGCCCTGCATAAATAAAGTTAACTATAATCATGAAAAACTGGAAAATGAAATACCCATAGGGAACTAGTTAAGTATAAAATACACTGTGTCCACTAAAAAAAAAAAAATTTAAATACTTATATTATTTACAGTATGAGAATCACTTTTAGTATAATTAAAAAACAGAGCATAACTATGTTGACTGTATGTAAATAAACATGCAGAAAGCTCAAGATTCAAAGAGATAAGAAAAGGTAACATTTTGGCTAAAATGATAAAAATGTTTCAAATTCATGAATATCAATTTTTTGCACACAATTTTTGAGATAAAGCTTCTGCTTGGATTTATCAATAGATTGTCCAAGAAGCCCTGGACAAAGCCAGAGAAGGCCGCACCTGCATAGTGATTGCTCACCGCCTGTCCACCATCCAGAATGCAGACGTGATAGTGGTGATTCAGAACGGCAAAGTCAAGGAACAAGGCACACATCAACAGCTGCTGGCGCAGAAAGGCATCTATTATTCCATGGTCAATGTTCAGACTGGGACACAGAACTGATGAACTCTTGTTAAAAGTATGTCTTAAAAATAAATTCAAGTCATTCTACAACTTTCTCTGACTTGTAAAAGAAATTACTAACTTAAGTCATCATCAAGAAAAGCACAGCCAGATCAATTTCCACCATCCAATTTGGTGTCTGACTTCGAAATTTAGAAGTTACAAGTGGCACCTGTCAGAATGAAGTGTAAGAAGAACAGTCTAGCTCTACAGGACTTCTCAGAAAACAACAACAACAATAACAACAAAAAACAAAAACAGAGCAAAGTTCAGGTATATGAAATTGTAGAATTAATAGCGATCATGCATACAGGGAAAGTGCTCATGGTCCTGAATAGTTGGGTAGCTGAAAGGATATTTTGGGAACAATTCTTCCTTGTACAAAGGAAGAAGAAATTGTGATAGCCTACTCTTACCCTTGGTAAGTTTCTAAATTATTTTATTGAGAAATTGAGATTTTTTTTTAATGTATGATAAAGCTGGGAAAACATCAGCACTCAAGAGAAAGTAAAATTGTGCTTAGACAAGCTAACCCTGCCAGGTATATATGTTCATTCCATAAAGCAAGAAAGAAGCATACCATTTGTTTTCTTAAAATTTTTAAAAACTGAATGGAAATTGTACATATTATCTCTTAATCCAATTTAAAACACTGGGACTATCAGCAATAAAATGCTGAATTTCTCTGGCAACTGTACTTTTTAAAATTAATTATTTTCCCAGACTATGAATCCACTTTTCTTAAAAGAAGGAATTACATTTAGATGGAGAAAAAGAAATATTTTAGGCATCCCTCAGAAACTAACCATATCGAATATTTTCCCCATAATTTTCTGCAGCAATATCCTTATTGCTTTGATGAGTTATTTGGGGTCAGTAAACTATCCAAACAAAGTTCAGTAACAGAATAGTTACTACCAAAGAACTCTTTTTTATGTGATCATATCTATCAGTGAACTGAATTCCAGTGAACTGAATTCCAGTAAACTGAGAGAAGAGTGGGGAAAGAGGTACATTATTACACTGTCTCAGAGTGTGCCGAAGTCAACCTGCTTTTGTATAATTATTCCCAACCTCACCTGATCATGGGGCATCTGCACCTGGAAATTCCTGATTCAACAGTATGGGCTGAGACCCAGTAATCTCTTTACAGAAAATGTTCCAGATGATTTTTAACTTCTTGCAGGTTATAAAATCATCATGTGAAAGCATGAGTAACAAGTCTTTTCTCTGCAGCATGAGTGGGATCAGTTTCTAAAATACTCAACTTTGGATATTTTAAACCAACCAAACAAATGATTCGAAATGCCCTGGCTTCCAATCTACAAAGTTATACGAGGGTAAAAGGTCCTCAATTCAGAGTTTATCTACCTGATCCCAAAGTGACATAAGGACAGAGCAAATGCTAGAAGCCAATTCTGAATGTTGTCACAAAATAATAATAAACCAGTCCTACCAAATTTAAAACACATGTGAATATTAAAACAAAAAAAGATGTATATAACTGGTACATTAAAGATACTATAATCCTGATGGTACATATGCAGAATTACCACCCCCCCCCATGAATCATATAAGGCCTCTTGTGCCCACTTATTTACATATACAAAGTAACTGCTGCTCTTTTTAGAAAGAGCTGAGGCTTTCCCCCATCCCTTGACTGCCCTTGTAACTGAAATCAGGTTGAAAAGGAGGCCCAAAAGCCTCCAACTTACAAGCCACAGGTCTGTATCACCCACGCGTAGCAGTTGCCACTCAAAATGCAGTTTAACAGGGATTTTATTAACAAAAGTTAACAAGAAAACTATTAACAAGGAAAGTTAACCAAGAAAATGAAAAGTTTCTTTTTAAAGCTACAAATGGCCAGTTATCTTACTCCAGTCACCCTTTAGTTCAACAGTCCCAAACACAGTCCAAATGATGCTCCTTTGTCCTCCAAACCTCAGAGGTAGGCACTCGAGGGTCTCTCCGGGTTGCACGTTGGCTCAGCACTTCCTCCGGGTCACCTCTCCCTCACACTGGCTTCTCCTTTCAGGGCCAGGTGCCTGAGCCCAGAAGGCTCCCTGTCATGGTCCCACTCCTTCTCTCCCTCCTCTCTGCTTCTCGGACATGTCCTCCTCCAGCTGCTTCCCCCCAAATTTTTAACTGCCATGCCCCCCAAGGGGGTGGGGCAGGGGGCAGAGCCAACTGCCACAACCCAAGGGGCACCCAGTTTCATAACTTATTTCAATCAATATAATACAAAAGTGATATCATGCACCTCTCGTGTGCGGGCCTCAAGAGGCTTTGCAATTGCTGACTTGTGCTCTTGGAATTCTCCCCTTAGCACAGAGGTCTGAGCAAGATCACTTATAGAGAATACCTGGAGACAGAGTCCCAGCCAGGTCCCCAGTGGGTGAGGTCATGTTAGATTTTCAGACTAAGACTAGAACCTGGTGACTGCCGTTCCCTAAAAATAATCAGGCAAGAGCAGCAGAACATCCACCCTACACAAGGGCACAATCAACGGACAAAATCATGAGAAGTAATTGTTTTATGAATCTAAGCTTTGAGTATATTATACAATAATTCATAACTGAGATCACAAATTACAAAGTCAAACAGGACTTTTAAACACAAGACAAACACAAGACAAGAAGAAGCTATATGATTTGAGGAGCTTTATTTTCTGAGAGTAGAAACTACAAACTGAACAGAAGAGAAAATAAACTGTAAAATCCTGAGAATCTGATTCAACAGCCTATCCTTTTAAAATCACTAACAACTAATTTTAAGTATATTTTTATATTCACAAAACTAACCACATATACTGTAACAAATTTTGCTAAGAATTTTTGTGTCTTTGATGGTGTACATCTTACTAAAACCCAATTCTTCTGTCCAACAGAAACTTTATTAGGTCACCATTAAATTATAGTGGTCTTTCCCAAAAATATTAGGCTTATACCCCTTTGGTGTAGGTGGAAGGCATTGATTTAAGGGAAATTATCCTCTACTTAAATATTTCATATTTTTGAAAAACTATAAAATGTTAAAGTGCTTGAAAGATACAATGATACTCAGAGAGGATTTATAATTTAGACAGGTATCAACAAAATTATTTAAAAGTTAGAGTAAGACTTGCATTGTTAAAATTTTAAATTTGCATTGTTGAGGCTTAAATTTTGCATAGTTGTACATTCACTGTATCATAATTTGCATTGCTGCTGCATCAGAGGAAGCTTAAAAATATTGCTACCTCTAAGTCTCAATAAATTTAGAGTATAATTTTGCTAATTCTACACTTAACACCTCCCCTTCAAGAAGGCATTTCTTCCTGTCTCACATCACCAAACCACTCCCAGCAACCAGTTTAAAATTATTTTGGTAAGTACTTAATAAATGACTAATCTCTAAAGATGAGCAGTGTTCATTAGCTGCATCATATCATGAAAGGCAAGAAAAATCTGCTGAACTAGCTTATCTGCATCAGTCTCTGGACATGATTTCCAGGCAGAACAGGACACAAGAAACCTGTGAAGCACAAATAATAAATGAATAAGTATTATGAAAAAAAATCCCTATACAAAAAGGCTTCAAAGGATTTGTGTTAATCATGAATACTGGTGTGACCTTTAGTCCACCAGGCAGTGTAGATAGGGTATGTGATATTCAGTAAATACAACACACTTAAAGGTAAATTCATATTCACACATAATGTGAGGAACACACAAGTTATGTGACTAGAGGCTATGGATGACAGAGAATGAAAAATTAGCCATTGCTCAAGAATTTGCTGGAGCAAGATCTTACTGTGTTGAACAAACGCATCTTGTCCAAATGCATACAGCATATATGCATGCATACATACATGCAAACATACATACATACATAAAGTGCTAATGTGCCCTAAGTGGAATGATCTAGAATATGAATTTAAGCTAGTTTGTAATGAAATTTAAACTCTTTTTAAAGAATCATATAATGCATGAAGGTAGTAACAAAATAAAATAGAAAAGGGATAAGCAAAAAAGAAAAGCTCTTTCTAGAAATGCCAGTATAAACCCTCCTGGACCAAGTCATACTATCATCTCCTTCAGAGCAAGCTGATGAAAAATTCCCTATCTGGCAGGTGGAAAAAAAGTGGCCCTGGAAAACTGATGGAAATAAAAGAAAGGCCTTGCTTCTGGTAGACTCAGAGTAGAAATCAACCTACTCCCTAAAAATCACCAAATTTTCCATAGCAAAAATGCATTATGTTCAAATTGGTTATAATAAAACCAACATTTTGGTTTTAATTTACACAATATAAAGTTTGTGGACAATCATGCAATTTTCACATAACCAAAAACCAGTAAATTATGTCTTTGACATGTACTTTAGATCAACAGAATGAAATAAAAACATTCTCTGGCTGGGTATATAACAATGAAGACAATGTCTGAGTGGATTACATTTGCTGAAAGATGTTCAGGAACAAATCTAGAGGAAATCTTGTTCTGTTTCCCCTAGTGATTCATGATCACTTGTCAGTTTCCAGATACACTGTATATATAATTCTCAAATACCTATTTAGTTATATCTGATTTGTTGCAAAGATTAATTCCTATTAAAATATTATATTTTTTAAATTTTATATTTATATAAAGAAATAATCTTTTTCTAGATGTACAGTTCATAGAATGTATACAAGATGCTAATAAAGGAAAAATGTTTGCTTCATAAGTAAACAAAGAAGTCGTTATGTTATTTTTGCCTATTTAATTTGTAAAGACTGTTTCATAATGTGTAGAATTGGCAGTGGTGGGATGAAATGAATACGACATATTATACATTACTTGTAATGATAGAAAACTTGAAATGGTAGGGAAATAGTTAAACTATGAAAATCCACAAGACTACACATTTTCAACAGTTAAAATATATCAAAGTACATTTAATGGCATTGGGAATTGCCTGAAATAATATTAAGTGCTAACAAAATTCATGAAAAAATGCAAAAGTATTTGTAACTTGATTGAACATGGTAAGCATACACATTATATATACATTACATACTGAAAGCATTCACTAACAACATAGTTTAATAATAGAAACTGACTTTGTTAGATTTTTCACAATGAATGAGCACATTTAAAACAAAATACTATTTCAAATTAAATCAATTTCTTAAATCCATACAGTTTTCAAATATAACAATGAATGAAAAAAATCCCCTTTCAATTTTCATGTACTTCATTTGAAAAAATTATTTTGGGTGTATTCATAGTAGTGATTCATAAATATAAACCTCTAGGCTTGACCTCTTTTCTGAACTCCACACCAATATATCCAACTACCTACTGACATATTCTCTTGGATATAAATAAAAATTCCTGTATTAGCAAAAATCTACATCAACGTGTACAAAATTCTTTATTTTACGTAGTAACATACTCTTGAGTCCATTTCTCCTCTAATTTTCTCCACTCCAGTAAATACCAATCCACCATCAGCAATCTGTCACCAGTAAGCCTTACTGTCTCTACCTGTAAATGAGTTGGTCCTCCATTAACACCTATGGCCAGCATCCGGGTACTGTGCCCTCCCCATAACTGTACAGTGAATGGGCACAGCAGGGACAGGGCCTGGGAGGAAATGATAACAGTGTCACCCTGGGGTGAGAGAGTATGAGGACAGAGCATGGGGAGGAGAGAGAGAAGCATGGCAAAGAGAGAATATGAAGAAAACACAGAGAGAAAGAGAGGCCTGAGAAGAAAGCTGAAGATTGCTGCGGGGATTCATAGATGGGGGGGTTCACCTGCCTCCCAGTTCCCCTGACCCTGCCCTGACCTGCCTGTTGTGTTTGTGTAACTGCTAGAGCCAATAAAGAACCTACCAAGAGCCTGATGCCTACACTATAACTGGCATCACTGACAGGATGGTTGTCCGACACTACCAAAATATGTTTCTAATTCCCCACCTCTCTCCACCTTCACTACCAATTGCTTTGTTCAACTAAACATTATCCTTGATTCCTAATCTCCTTCATCTCATTTTTTTGTATTACTGTTCACCAACTTTATATCACATATAGCAGCCAACTGGTTCAATTTACATATAAATAAAACACGTAACATCTCATCAAATGGTTCTTATTTTTGTTAGATAATCTAAACTCCCTATTATACCATGTTATAAGGTCATTCATCAAATGACTGCCCCAACCAAATTGGTGTCTCTACAAGTTTGTGGTTTAAGCTCTCCAGGTGATTCTAGCGTGCATCCGAATTGATGACACTGTCCTGAAACAATTAGCTCCTCTTTATTTCTCACCCTCCTCTCCCCAACCTCTTCTCAATGCCCTCTCACTCAGCTACTACTGTATAGCTATACTTCCTCTATATCTTCTAAATACTGAGCTCTCTTCCATTCCAGGAGACTCAAAAACAGAGTCATTGTGAAAGCATTTACTGAGTGCAACATATTTATGAAGCACTATTACAGAGCTGGAGATTAACAAGTTCAAGACCCTTTCTCATGGGCTCATATACTAAGGAGATTGATAACATACAAATAAACATACATACGTTGGCTGGTTTTAAGTGTTAACACACAGCAGGTCTACGTGGTGAGGGTATGAAGGGTAACTGATGTACTCAGGTTTTTTCCCCAAGTGTATATGGCCAACACTGTGGTACTGCACCCTCTCCATGACTATGTATGTGCTTGAGCCCAGTGAGTGTGCACATGTGTGAGTGGGCACACCTAGACATAGGAGGAGGTAATAAAAGGATGGCATCACTCTGGAGGAAAGGGTAAAGAAGGAGAGAGGAGAGACTGAAGTGGCTGTTTCTGTATAATGAAAATCCTAAAAGAGAACTCCAAGGGCTCAGATATTTTTTGACCGCTAAACCATGGTGAACCTCTGAGGACCGAGTTGGTTACCCAACAATCAGCGTAGTGGCAGGATAGTTGGACACAGACATGGAGACCTCTGAAGAGGCTGGTGGAGGGCCGTCACAAGCAAGCGGCACCTGGTGGCCAGCATCCTCACTTGGTGGATACATCCCCATTAGTAGCCAGAGATATATGGGATATCTGTGGCAGCTGGATGGGCCCTGTGTGACACTGAGGGGGCCTAGGGCAGATGTAGTGGCCGAGAGGTAGCAGGGGCTGTGGGAAGCCATGCTCAGAGAGTGACCAGAGCCCACAAGCTGCACGATAAAGTATAGTAACTGCAACAATGCCTGAAGAAGCTTCTGGAGGAAAAAATTCCACAGAAACCAACCTACCACCCAAGACACTGGACTCCTCCAGGGAGGAGGAGGAGGCTGGCCCCTTGCTCCATGTTCACCCAATGGTGACAAAGAAAAAGCAGCTCTGGGCTTGCCTGGTGGTGACACAGAAGATGAAACAACAGCAGCCTAGGGAGCAGGCTGCTGGGCTACCCCGATAATGGAATTCACCACATGTCACCCATTACACGCAAGCACAACTGGTGGACTCAGGTAAACAGCTGCATGAGAAAACGGGAGAGCCCTTGGCAGCTTGGCTGCCATGTTTGCGGGAGTTGGGGACCGTGGGAATCATCTGTACAGCACAAGAGATGGAGGGATTGGCCTCGGCGACCCTGTACACATCATTGAGATAGCGGCTACAGCATGGCCGCAGCTGGGGTGACCATTCTCTGCTGGACTGGATCATGGCTGAGAGTAGAATGGTCTGGGTCGATGCGGGAGATATGCCAGAAAGCATGAGTCGATGACAAAAGTACACTGACCTATTACAGGTTCTTCAGGCACTGGCAGAATGCGATAGGCTGTGTTTAATGTGAATGCTTGTGGCCCTGATGAGGAGCATTTACAGCAGGGAGGAGGGACATGGCAGTGAAAAGTGCCCCCTCATCCGCATTCAAGTCTCATGGCCGTTCTGGCCCATATGTGGGACACCAGATACACAATGTCACCTCAGTGGTGGCCAGCTTGTAGGAGATAGAGAACTGGCGCTCCAGAGAGGAGCACCGGTAAATGCTGAACAACTAGAAGGTCAAAAAGGGCAAGCAAGCCTCTGAAAGTCACAGCCAGAGTCAGAGTCACTCACATCCAGATGTGGAAGGATCTAGTGAGGGCAAGTGTGGATCCTGCTAAAATACACTGCATATCTATTAGAAGTGTGGAAGCAATCACGGGAGGACCCAAAGGTTCACACTCATATGGAGATGGCCTTCTTGGATGGAGGAAACAGGGAACTCAAGGCCCCAGGCACAATCTCTGTGCCTGGAGGACCAGTTTCTGCCAACCCTGACCCCGGGGGAGGCCCTGATCACCTTTTCATATAATGAGGGCCAAGGAGGCCACATGTGTAGCTTGCTCTCCACAGGTCACCATCCCAAACGCATGTGCAGAGGGTTGGCCTGGTGCAGGGGGCTGTATGTCGTATGGGGGCCATGGAGGTCGAGTGTTGGAGTGACAGCAGTGAGAACACCCCTACAGACAGAACAAAGTATATGTTTCCAGTCCCAGTGTGCATTCTGAGGTGGATTTAGTGTGACTTGTGGTATAAATCACAGCCAGAGAAGGCAAGGAAGCTTGATGGCTCCTGGTGAGTGACAACAGATTGCTGTAGAGTGATTCCCTATAGAGTGCAGCAGTGCCTTTCAGTAACAGACATATCATCTGCTAGATGCCAGACCATTCTGTCTTTTCACCTCTAGATTGGTATGTGCCTTGCCACCTTAGTGGACTAGACTTACTTGTATATGGTTGCATTGTTTACTTTTGTTGGTGATGGCTATGGTTTTCCACATTTACTAAGGGAAACATGCAGAAGAGGGATAGCATGTAGATTGTGCAGTGAAAAGGGAAAAGGCCTAAGGAGGTGTAGGGTGAAGGATGTACTCAGGCGTTCCCCATTAGTATGTATGATCAGCACCTATGGTGTTGCACCTCCCCATGACTGTGTATGTGCTTGAGTCCAGGGGATGTACATGTGTGGGTGGGTACACCTGGGTCTGGGAGGAGGCACTAAAAGGGTGGCCTCATCCTGGTGGGGGGTGAGCATGAGATAGAGGGCCCAGAAAAAGAGCATGCAACTTTCTGGGGAGCTGGGAGGGCTCTCCACCCTCAAGGCCTGCCTGGCCCTATCCTACCTGGTGTGTCCATGGAGCTGCTAGAACCAGTTTTTCCTGTTTACTGAGAAGCCTACCAGATTTGGGACGCATATAGCACAACTGGCATCATGAACCGGCTGCATACATTACACTGGCATGCTATAAATTCTCACAAAATATTCCCTGAATAAGTGAATGTAAGTTCAACCCAGGATCACTAAATACATATTTTTTGAACATCAGAGAACTGAGATATAGTTGGCCCAAATTCTTATCATTGTATGCAAAGTGGGATCCATTACTTGTCAGGAAATATGTTAGAATGCTTGCATATTATTTATGTGTAATGATCATAGACTTTTGCCTATCATGAAAATGAATAATAAGATCCATGTTTAACTTTTATTAATTAATCTTTAATTTGTGAATTAGTGCACACAAGTTGAACACATTGGGAATAGATGATCAAAGAACTTAGACACTAACAAGTATGTTTACCCCTGGTATAATGGAGTATGCACAAATCACAGTTCATGTGGAAACAAAAAATTTGAAAAAAATAACACTTACTATAACTCTTTAACAAAGGAGAATAAAAATATATTAGAAACTGAAATGCCATTCATATTATCATTCTAATTTTTCATATTCTATCTCAAGTGCCTCCAAACCTCCCTCTTCTTATTCACCTAGTGCTAAATGTAGCCACATATTTTTTATAGAACCTCCTATGCTGTGAAAGACACCCATGAAGAGACAGATTCTGAAGTAGAAACTTGGAGCCTTTTTAGCAATTTAGCAATTTTATTTTAGCAATAAGAGATTTCTTTTTATTCACTTCTTGGGTTTCAATATTTTCTTATGTACTCCTTCCAGAGACATATGTCAAATTCCATACAATTCAAATTAAATGTACCTGAATTGGTAAAAAACACTTTTCCTTACTATAAATTAGTCTCATAATTAGTATGTTACTACATGAACCACCACATTACTAACGGGCAGTCAAATTTTATCTGAACTTACCACAAAATACCTTGGATAGAACAACTGTATTTATATGTATACTGATTTCTGAGAAAGGGGAGGAAGTGATTACTGAGTCAACCATAAACAGTGTTCTGCACAAAACAACCCATGGACTAGTTTGATACATGTCTCAAAAGCATAACAGAGAAACACATATCAACACTTAAATGTTGAAAACACCTTATGTAGTAGGAGACAGATGACAAACGCAATGTTGGTAGTGAACAGTAATAAAGAAAGCTATCAACAAAAGTTATAGCTTTCTTATACTTTGGCACAGTAAAAGGAACAAGAGTAGACTCACCTGTCATCTCTGATGTGGTAGAAAAATCCATAGCCGTGGTGTACCATGGGTACCACAACTCCCAGGACTTTTAAATAACCAATGAGACTTGTTGAGAGAACAAAGTTTCCACCTCCTCCACTGTGTGGCATAAAAGAAGGGTATCTTACTGAATTTACAGAAGTTTATCTAGTTGCTAGAGTTTTTAACACTCAGGAGAAAAAAATGAAACCAAGATATATGAAGCTGTAAAACACTATATGTCACCTTTTGGAGAAAAGTGGGTCTGTAAAGAGTTCTGGAACTGCGAGGCCTTCTTCTTTTGCTATGAGTAATAAACCTAGAAGATGACGGTCAAATCCTGTAGCGAAATCCAAAATCTGAAGTTAGAATATACTTTTCAACAAAAGAGAATTTTTTAAGAAATTTAGACTAATTCAAGCATCACTACCTTTTCCAGTTGAACAATCTTTCATCATTTTATTATGTTTTGCAAAAGCTTGTAACATCTTTTGTCTCCGCTCAAGAAGCTGTATTAAAAATAAAGATACTTCAATAACACACTGTACAATAACAAAAATAAAAAAACCCTGAACTCAATATAATTAAGATTTGGGCTATCTAGAAGAGAAAATATGATTTCTAGGAAGGCCGTGAGACAAATACTTCTGTCTTTCCCTTTCTTCTTCTACTTCCTTCCCTATATGCTGTGCGTTTTCAACTAGGACTTCATAACTAAAGCATAGTTGTAACAAATATGGTTATGAAGGACTTCTATAAAATTAAAGTTAACGTGCATGTCTGTCTATCAAAAATAAACAAATGCAATATTAAAACTACAGTGGGAAGTACCCTGTTGTGTGAGTACTTTCAAAAAAAGCATAAAACAAGATAAATAAGCTGTCATGAGTCTTATATATGGTTAACAAATATGTGTGATTTCTAGGACATTCAACCCTGTGGATAAAAGCTTTCTCCTCTTAGAGGCATTTTGGAAGACTCTGCACTTTACGAGTGTTATTTTAAAGATAGATCAATGGTAGTGAAATCTTCAAGGCACTGAATATATTCTCCCTAGAAAGTCATACAAGGGCCTTTTAGACCTTCCCTATTTCTTATTCTTTCTAACTATATACTTCTCTGGTAAATGGGTAAATATTTTGAAAACTTTAAGAAAAAAATGGCTGAAAGCATTCTGATCCTGGGAATTCAGTCAAAAGAATTTAGTCAAAAGTCAAGGCTACATTAGCACAATTAAATAAATTCTCTAATTTCTTTTCCTTTTCAAATACTCACACTACTAAAAGGATCCTGCATGGACTGGCACCACCTGACTGCTTCTACTGTACATGATCGCACAGTCTCTGTACGACCATGATAAAAATATCTTGTCATAGCTGTTTCATAGCAGCAACCAGGGCTACAAGAAAAAATGCAAATGAGATAAAATATCATAAGAAAAACGCTAAGTTATTACAAAGAGTTTACCTGATATAATAAAGTTGGCTTTAGTCACAGACTAAATTCTACAATATAAACTAGATTTGAGACTTCCAATAACAAAGCAGCTGTTTTCAGTATCAAAGAGTGAAAAAAATACTCTGGTACACAGAGTCTGTTTTAATGTAGGATGTTTCAAAGACTTGGCTGCTTTCAGGTACATACACTGGACACTATGGTAGGCAGCCTCTAAGATGCCATTGAGTGAGTCCTGCCTCCTTCTAGTTCCTTGGAAGAAAACCCTCATTTTGAGTGAAGCTGAAAAGAATACAGCAAAAGTGATAGGATGTCACCATGGTTACAAAGAAAGCTCTCCCTTGCTTTCTCACTTTCCTTACTCAGGAAAGTCAGCTACCATGATGAGAGCTGCCTGTTACAGAGGTTCAGGTGGCAAGAAACTGAGAGGAAGGAGCCTCTGTTAATAGTTTGGGAGGAACTGAGCCCTGCTAATAACTGTTCTAATAATAGCATTGAGTTTGTAAGGGGATCCTTTCTCAGGCGTGCCTTCAAATGAAAACACACCCCTGGCTCACACCCACACTACAACTTCATGAGAGACCAGAAAACACAAAAAAACTGCACCTGGATTCCTGGCTGAAAGAGGATGTGAAATGATTATGGTTTGTTCTTTTATGGCACTAAGTTTGGGACCATTTGTTACATAGTATTGGATAATACAGATTCCTCTGAATCACAGTTTTGCAGACCATTCGTCAAAAATAAAAAGTAAAAGAAACAAAAAAAAAAAAAAGGAAAACTATTAAACACTACTGAAAAAAATTAAGATATAAATTTTTTTAAAAATCCCAAACTCACAAACTACAAGACTAAATATTGTTAAAATGATATTTCTACCCCATGCAATTTATACATTTGAATATAATCCCAATAAAAATCCAGACATTTTCACAGATACAGGCAATCCATCCTAAAATTTACATATCACTTCAGGAGGCCCAGAATAGTCAAAACAATCTTGAAAGGATGAACAAAGAAGAAAGACTCATATTTCCAGGTTTCAAACTTACTACAAGACTATAATATTCAAAACAGACACAATAACAGATATGCGAACAGAATAGACTTGAAAGTCCAGAAATAAGCCCCTAATTTATGGTCAATTAACTTGAGTAAGAGTGTCAAAGTCATTCAACAGGAAAAGAATAGTTTCCTCAACAAATGATGTTAAAAAAAAACTGGACCTCATGTGGAAAAAGATGAAGTTGAATCTTACCTATACAACATATAAAAAAAATTAACTGAAAATTCATTAAAGATATAAGATGAACTAAAACTAAAATACTCTTAGAAGAAAACAGGTGAAAACCTTCACGACACTGGGTTTGGCAAGATTTCTTGGATATGAATTAAAACATAGGCAACGAAAGAACAGGTAAGCTGGACTCCAAACATAAATACTTTGCAAATTAAAAGATACTATCAAGAGAATGAAAGGACAACCTGTAGAATGGAAGAAAATATTGGCAAAACAATAAGTGCTCCATATCTAGATTAAATAACAGCAACAACAAAACACAAAAAGGATCTGAGTAAATATATTGACAAAAAGCTACACAAAGTGACAAAAACACAAAAGAAGATTCAACTTCATTTTCAAAGGGGGAAAATAAATAAAAAACAAAAGACATAATTTCACAACTACCACAAATGACTGTAACTTTTTAAAAACAAAAATAAGTATTGGCAAGGATATGACTAAATATTTGTCTATTGGTGGGAATGTAAAATAGCATAGTCACATGGAAATCAGTTTGACAGTTCCTCAAAATTTAAACAATAGAGATGAAATGGAAGAATAAAACTCATGAATTCAAAAGAAGATAAAAAAGAAAAACAGATTATTAAAGTAAAAATAAACAGCCAACAATGGACTCAAACTCAAACTTATTGATAAGTTACATTAAATGGAGATTATCTTAAGTATTCCCATCTAAAGATGGGTGAGAGAGGAAAGTAAGATCAAGGAGCTTCCACTTCTGCTTGGGATGTAGAAAGCTACAACATATCATCTCTTCTACTCTAAAAATGAGTAAAGACTGGATAATCTACAAAACTATACTTTTTGTGAACCCATCAGCAAAGTGAGGCTACTAGAAGAAAAACAAATTATCTGAATTCCAAAGAATAGCAAAGTCCCTCTTAGAAGAGAATAGACACTTAATACTTGGGAAAGTATTAAGGTCATGGAAAAGAAGGAAGGACTATGAATCTGTCACAGATCAAAATTTTACTACACTGTGGACATGGTGAAAAAATATCAATTTGCAGAGGTGTAAACCTACAAAACCCAAAGATACAATGATATAAACCAACTTTACCTCAGTGGACATAAATCAAAAATAAAAATTAAAACTCTACAACACTGCTGATGGAAGCACAAATTAGGACAGAGTGCCAAGTGGAAAAAGTGTCAGGAAAAACAATGCAGTGTAAAGATGGTATGGTGTAAGTATAGTAAAGATATTCCCTTGGACTTCAAATTCTGAAAATACAGAAAGAATGATTCTTACTGTCCATGCAATCTGTAATAGGCCAGCTGAAGAGCAAGCTGAACAAATGTATCAGGGTGAAGATTCTTCTTCTTGGTTAGCTTTTTACCAAAAGATGTAAAGGCATGTACAGCAACCTGTAGGTCAGATGCCTAGGGAAAAGAATTAAATGGGAACAGTGAAAAATCAGCTAAAGAGAATACCTCAAAGACAACCAAATTATTATTTGCATTAAAGCAATCAGACATAAAAAAATTAACAGTATTTAAGGTCTAAATTAAAAATTATTTTGCTGAGCCGGGCACGGTGGCTCGTGCCTGTAAGCTTCAGCCTATGAAGCGGCCGGGGCTAGGGATTGCAGTTCGAGTCCCGCCTGAGGCCCGTAGCGAGACCTAGTTCCAAAAAAATAGCTGGGTGTGGTGGCGCGTGCCTGTAATCCCAGCTACCTGGGAAGCTGAGGCTGGGGATTGCTTGAGTCTATGCTACCCCGGGCAACAAGAGCCTACGGTTCCACGGGCAAAAATAGTGAGACCTAGTCTCAAAAAAAAAAAAATGATTTTGCTGATATGCTTGGACATGCTATATGTCTATGATAAGAGAAACATGACTGAAAAGGAATTACTAAGAGAAAAGTGAAATATCTACCTGCTTAAGATACTGGGTTTTAGCTTCATTGATGTCATTTAATACTTTCTTATCCACAGTAAAAACAAGTTCCTCTGCAAGTGGTATATTCCGTACTTTTTCTGATCCCTGACAACAGAGAAGACTTTAAAATGTAGCTATAAAAATACTAAGAGAAAAAAATATTGAAAGAAAAAGGATGAACTATTTCTTTAGCATACCATACCTTCCATCTTCCTTCATTCTCTAAAATCTTCTCATCAACATAATGGCTGATGTTTACCATAACCATTGCATCAAAAGGAGCATGCTAAAATGAAAATACACAAGATTTTGAAGATTTCATGTCAAGGTAAAACCTACCCCAGTATTTTATTTTCACCTTCCATTCTTAACACATAATAAAGCACACAATTTTCACTGTGTACATTCTCCAAATGATAAAGGTATAAAAATTCCCACAGTATACTAAGTAGTTACTATTTTACAAATTCTGAGACAGAACAAATATTTAAAGTTGGAAACACCTAAATGGGGCCTTTGAAGTAAAAGAAAGTTGTGTAAAGCAAACATCAACAATAAAAACAGCTGCTATTTGTACTGGAAGTCAAACAGGCATACATCAGCAGTGAATTTCGTAGCAGATGCAAGATGCCATGAAATTGTTTAAAAGAGCTGTGAAACAGCAGATAGAGACTGCTCAGAAACAGCAGACAGAGACTGCAGAGGGCTAAACAGAGCATGGGGTGACTTTCCTTAGGTAAAGACATATATGGGTGGTGAGCATTAACAAGTATAATGATTTGTGTATATATCTCAAAGTGTTCCCATGTGATAGATAAAACTTGCAATGTTTAAGAAATACGAGATACACAGACTGAGTTAGAGGGATGTTGCCAGCCTGAGTTTTATTTAGAGGAAGGAACTGTAGTTAGTGAATATTTTCATTATTTTAGAATATAAAATTGTTGCCTTATTTTTCTCATGTTCTTTTGATGACAACTGTATTTTCTTCTGTATTAAGGCTATTACTACATTAAGCGCCATTACCATCTATGAGCTGAACGTGACTGCGTGAACCCTGGAGAGAAAGAAGGGAGTCCCAAGATTGAAATCCAGTTTCAGAGAGTAATTAGGTGTCTAATTTATCACCCTAACATTACACAGCTCTGCGGCCTTGTTTCATGACCAATGCAACCCAAAGGCACAGGAGACTGTTTCCAAGTAGGTACCAGGGATGACTCATGAGGGATGGTACCAGGCATGACTCATGAAGGAGTCATTCCAAGTTGTAGGAGCAGCTCATCCCACCTGTCAGTAAAGGCACACAGAACAGTACTCAAGGTCACTAACAAGCACGCCTTGCCTAATTGCATCTCACAAGTGAATAATGTAAACCATTTCAAAGAATTTTTGCAACTATCACATATTTCATTCAGGATAATAGCACTGATCTCCAATTAAATACCCACTTATTAATTTACAATATGTATATTACAGAAAATATGAAAAACACAAACACTTTCCTGATGCTGAATCTGTTCAAATAGCTTTTAACTTGCTTTTTTTTTTCATTTCTACAAAGGCAACAAAGTAAAAAATACTATTCAAGAATGTGGATTTTGGTTCTGAGTCCAAACTGGATCACTTCTAGTGCAGCTGTGAGAAAGTTGCTTAATTCTTTAACTGCCTCATCTGATACTGAGGAGAATAATGTTTCTCATATATGTGTTCTCATTATATTATTTTAATTACGTTTATGAAGTGCTTGCTAATAGAACCTGTTCTACAGCCATAACAAGAAATGGTTATTAACAGTTGTTGTCTATTACATGCTTCCTATGTGCCCTTCACAAAACCATATAATAAAGCCTATATAATGAAGATAAAAGAGATGACCCCAGTACTTATAATCCTGAGGGGGAAATGTGATTAATCAATGCAATCACAAAAGTACAAATTCAAGTACTGGTGGAAGAGAGCAGCAACATGGCTTTGAATTAAGGACAGTTTTACTGCAGATTTAACTTTACTAATGATGCTTTATATAGATTAAGTTGCATTTTAAATAATCACTCTTGGTTATAAAGGAAAACTACATGGAGTTCTTAAGGCAGAATATCAAGGGGAGATTATGCAATTCTTTTATATGGATGTTAATGCACACACATTAAAAGAAGTCCATACACTTACAAAGGAAAGTATCTCAACTATGTTAAGAGGTATGTGCATTATCGGACCAATGTTCTTTATTCAGAGATAGAAAAAAAGATCATTAAGGTTATTTTTATCCAAACTTTGACTGAATAACAAGATATTTTGATCTTAGTAAAAACCAAAGTAGTACAAGGGTTTTTCTAACGGTCTGGGTGTAAGGGGAGAAAGATTATTTCTTCTTGATGATGACAGCAACTTATTCTCATGTAACAATGTAACACCCAGTTCGAACAACTTAACATACAGGAAAATATAACTCTAAAATGATTGCCATAGGCAAAAACTGGTAAAGAAGCAACCTATATAAAAATGGCCAATGAAACTATTAAACCAGGAAAGAGAGCAGGCCCAGGAAGGGAGGGTCAGTTTTAGAATTAGTAGATAGGAAAAGGCTGTAAAGTGATGGGGGCAGCATTAGAGTGCATAAGAAGAGGACCATCAATTGCATCAGGGAAACCAAGCAGAAATAGAGTAAAAAAAAAGGCCAGGGGGTATTTAGCTACTTTTCAAATGATAGTTTCCAGGGCATAGTAAGGATATAAGGAGGTCAAGAAGAATCAAACAAGAAGCTGAAGAGAAGAAAACTTAGAAGAGACAACAAGGATCATTTTCTTAACAGTAGACTCTAAGGAAGAGATCTTCAAGATGACTCATGACAACCTTTATTCTGATGAGCTACTAAAATACCTGCTCAACCACTCCACGTTCTTCTGGGACAGCAGCTACTTTATTCTCTTCTAGGCAACCTCCACACTCCATTGTGGTGGCCTGAATGAGAATGATTCTACCTTACAGGTTCCAAGTTTCAGTACGTGATACAGGTGAAGTGAACCAGAGTACCTGATTTTCCATAATGGGCACATGATTCACATATGTAACAACCAGTAAGCATTAATCCCAGGACTTACGCTGGAAGTACTGGGGAGGAAAAGCTGGCTATTTCCATGACTAACACTAATAAATGAAGAGAGAGTGGTGACATGAGGTTGTACATACAATAATCTCATGGAGCAGTCTACCTAAAAATAAACCCCCAATGCAAAAAATAATGCCCAAAAAAGGCAGAGACAACTTTCAGACAGAAGTATCTGAACGCTGGAAGTCAGTCTTACACAAATTTAGCTATATCCTTATGCAAATAAACATCCTTATAAGTTAGTGCCAGTTTGATTCATACACTTATTGAATTCAGATCAGGACAACAGGTCCTTTTCATTATTATAGTCACCAAATGCTTTTGAAGGTAGGTCACCAAAAAACACAAAAATGGATTGCATAATATTTACTACCAACTGGTATACTTTATGAAAAGTGTTACAATTAGGGATTTGAAATGTGTATTGGAACTGTGACTGGTTCATTTTTAAATGTTCTTGGTTCACAGACCTTTAGAATGTGTATCAGAACATGGCAAGTATGAGCTAATGAGTAAAACCATAGGAGAATAGAAGAAAAACAAGTTTTCAAAAAAAATTTTTTTCACCCAGGCACAGTGCCTTGTGCCTGTAAGCTTCAGTCGATGAAGCAGCTGGGGCTAGGGATCGCGGTTCAAGTCCTGCCTGGGGCCCTTAGCAAGACCTAGTTCCAAAAAAATAGCTGGGCGTGATGGTGTGCGCCTGTAATCCTAGCTACCTGGGAAGCTGAGGCTGGGGATTGCTTGAGTCTGTGGTACCCCGGGCAATGAGAGCCTGCAGTTGCATGGGCAAAAATAGCGAGACCTAGTCTGAAAAAAAAAATTTTTTTTTCAAAGAATATAAAAAAATGGCAGTAAGTACTAGACACATTGACAGTCTAAGTAAATAAATTTCCAAAGATCATTTGTCCTTTTAGGAAAACAATTACATAACACTAGCTAAAACTAGAGCTAAAGCTGCATATATTTTTCTGTGCATAGAAGAACACACAATGCTTATTAGAAGCTTTTAAAATATGTAATTCTCAACAGATAATAGGATTTTAATGGAGCCTTGATAAGTTCACTAAAAATATGCAAATTCTAGACAAATGTACACCAAACATTAGCTGTACTAGAGATAGAAAGAACTTGTTCTACACTGTCTTTCACTCACATTTTGTGGAATCCCCAAGCCTCCTTATTCTTGGGGCTATTGTCTCAGTGCCCAGAAGTTCTCTGAATGCTTTCAAATGGGATAAGGGCACAGAGTCAGGAGACTTCATACCACAGACAAAAGCAATGTTATGGTTAATACGCTGAGAAGTCAACATACCTTGGAGATGAGGCACAGATAGCATGACCAGATAAGCAAGATCAGCTAAGACACCTTACTTGTAACAATCAACAGTAAGTTTAGGCTATCAAGTAGAGATGATGGATTTTGATTAGTAAGAATTCTGGAGCCCCCTAGACAATAGCCCCTGGTCACTCAATCCTAGCTTGCACCTGTGATATACATTACCAATGACGTATCCCCCACATGAGCATTCCCTACACACCTACCCAACTTCCTTGAACCTTATCTTTAATTCGCCTCCTAATAAACACAAGACCTAGGATCAGAGCAGCTCACCTTGAACAAGCCATCTTGAAGTCTTAGGGTACATGTGGGCATCTCATTGCTCTAACCAGTTTGGGCTTTGAGTAATCTTTATCATACTATAAACCCTGAACTCTGTTGCCCTGCGAGGTGACATTTCATACTAATGACATTTCATTACCATGAAAAATCATTTTACTTTAGAGTAAAAAAGGTGACATTTCATAGCAATATTTCATAATTTTTTACTCTAATGAAATAAAATTAAGAAGTATTTACTTAACACTACCACAGTACAGCCTGATTATTATGCTTTATTGCTATCAAATTAACCTAAAAGTTTGTTAAAAGACAAAAATACACTTCAGTCCTTTACTTACATCACAATTACAGCCAAATACTCCATTAGCAAAGGAAATCAGGTTATAGGATTTATCACCCCAGCGTACTGTTGGATCTCCAGTAAGGGTCATTGCTGTTACCTAAAAATAAAATATTTTCAAATTAAATGGATTGTAATCTCAATTTATAAATATTTACATCTGAGACTGTGTATCGATATAGCTATTATCTACATCTACACTGATATCTATGTATCTAGTCTAACTTTTTTATTTTTAGGTAAATTAAATTTAATAAAACAATTAATAGTTAAGTGATAAAAGCAATCTTGGCCCTGGCTTTAGATATTTATCAAAATCTCAAGTTAAGAAATCCTATCAGAACTGAGAATGCTGGTATAATATCCATGGATGCTTAGAGGGCATACAACTGAAAAGACAAGTCCTTTCCCACTTGAATAGCGTAAAAAGTCTTGATAAGTTTTGGCTCACTAGTTAGTCTTCAAATTAGTCTAGTACATTACAGTAGAAATTCTTTACAAAAAGAAAGAACAGAATTCAAATATCAGCTACATCACAAATAATAAACATAATTCCTGTTTTGTGAAACCTTTATTACATACACATGAACACACCATGTGTTCACATGTTTGTAGTGAGCTTCATCTAAATGTATTTCAAACTATGAACTGAAGTAAAATAAACATTTTGAACATTACTAAATTAAAATATACTCTTCCCCAAGTAGTTCAGTGATTCAATGCCCTGTAAAAAAATACAGTTAAAGAAGAGGAAAATTTGGTTCCTAAGCTACAAGGTTTTTCATCCCATATTTATCATTTAATATTGATGATACATTATGAACAAATTTATTGAGTGTTTTCAAAAGGCTATGCAACTTATACAAATATATAACTGCCTTTTACATTTCTCAAGAAATAATACTACCCTGGGGGAAGAAACAACATAGGCCATATTTGTTTTTAAACTCACAAAAGTGAGCATTTTCAGTAAAACCAAATGATAAAATGAATTCCTTTCAATAGTGATATGTTTTGGATTATCCTCACCAAGGTGGTAGGCACAATTGCTAACTAGGTTCTCATGTCACCTTTGGCATGAGCTCACTTAGCCCTGTGTCCTGTCCAAACTTTCTATGTATGCAATTAAAATAAAACCTGGGAAACAATAACATGTGATATTCACACTTCTTTAAACAACATGTAAATACATCTAAATGTACCTGAAACAATGCAGCAAGACAATGCAAAGTGCTATTTATGTACAAGCTTCAATTTGTATGTTTCAAATATATATCATATCAAAGAAATAGTTTCAGAAGATTGTATATGAAAAAGAAAAAAGATTTTTCTCATCTTTAATATACACAAGAGAATACCAAAAGAATTTGTGGGAATAATTAATAGATGAAGATAGGTAACTACCTCAGAGTAATCTTCTGGTGTTGCATGCGGACTGCTATCCTCCATGGAAAACACCAGTAAACTGCTCTGAATTTTTTCTAACATAGTCAAATTCTCTGGATCAATACTAATCAAATATTCTCGTGCCTAAAAGTCAAGGAGATAATGATTAAATGTCACATATTAAATACAACATATCCAGAAACTTCAAAACAGATATTAGGGACAAGGGTCATCAAGAAAAAAATGAATTATAACCTTAGCCCATCGAGTTCGCTCCTCACAAGTTAATGCTGCAATCCCAGGCCCATCAGGTTGACTGTTGCACTTTTTGCGGATGTATGTCAAGTGCCTTATGGGAGATTATATACAGAGAATTTAAAAAAGAGCATAAGCAGATCACTAGCTACTTTGGCCTTTAACAGACCACAACACGAAGTAATTCTTATCGCTATTTAAATGTTTTGATATACTCAAACAAAGGGGCTATGATTCACAGCAATGGATTTCTTATATCATATCTTCTTTTCTTTTGCATAATTATGAATACCAAAAGTACATTAACAATAACTATTTAATTAAATAAATTTGGTATGTGGTTGCAATAACTAATACTTTTAAATGTATATGCACTTTCGGGGTCCAAGTAAATATTACCCTTTTCAATGGAGAAATAGTCTGATAAACCTCACAAATAACATGTACATTTTATGTAACTATAAACTATATGCATTTATATTTAACAGAGGACTCGCTTTACCCAATATTCCAAAAATGGAAGTATTATACAATAAGATTAAAATGTTTTAAATGTGCTGTTACTACCTCAAACCATATTTTAAAGACTATTACTAAGGCTAAATTATTTTCCACCATAGCATCTATAGTTCCAGATTGATGAGTTTCATGTACTTTTAAACATATGGAAGGTAAATAACACAATTTTCCCATAAAAAAAATTATCTTCCACCAGTCAAAAATATGCAAAGGTTTTTGGCACATGCTACAAAAATCTCCTCAATTTAAAAACTTCCAAAGATATCTCAGAAAGTGACTTAATTATCTTAATTGATAATACTACTGGCGTCATCCTTTATTTGTTCCTTCATCAATCAAAACTGGAATAACACATTTATTCATTTGCATTATTTCATCTGATCCTTAATTATTTCTGTAGCAGCTGAGTACTTCTAACATCTGCACCTAAGGGGGTTGGGGGTGGTAGATAATAACTTGCCTTGCCTCTTTCCCGTGTGCACAATACTCATCAAGTACAAATAAAGTTTCTACAATTGTGATTATAGTAGGCATGAATTAGTTTAAATTCTGAGTGCTTAAATAACAAAATGCATCTTTTTTTCTTTATATAGAACTTGTGGTTGTGGGAGCCCATCTCAGAGATGAGAAACTTGTAATCTAAATCTTTGCAAGTTAAGCTCTCTGCCCCCCCCGCAGGAGGAACAATCTGGGAGCTGACCTGAGAATCAGGGGACCCCGAGGGGCGTAGCTCTCTGGACCCCAGGTATAAGAGTGCTGAAGCCATGAACTGCATCTTTATTAAGAAATATAGGAGCCCCGCCTTCAGATTCTATATTTTAATTAGATTCTCTGTGGAGAATCAATGAGATACTAGAATGAGCCCGAGGCAAGGAAAACTGGGAGAACTAGATAAAGTTTTACAACCAAGGAATAACCTTGGGTGACTTGTAACCAACTTTTATTATCCTGATTCCCTAAAAATGATTGCTTAGGAATGTTTAGTAGTATCTAATGATAATCTATTTTCTCTTAAGATACTGATTTCTGTCTTTCGTGTTATAGTCCTCACGCGCTCATGATAATTACCCTCACGCGGTCACTTCTGCCTCTCACTGAGATAGCACCCACTACTCATTAGATGCCCCTCCCCTTGGAATGTCAAAGTAGCTTGTTTAACAATATAAAATGTGGCCTAAAAACCTACAATAAAGCAGCAGATTCCTCGCTCACTAAATTCGTGTCTGTGACCATCATTCGCCTGCCTGAAGTTTTTCCTGTCTGCCTGAAGCCCCACACTCAGCGGTCTTTCTTGCACGGCCGGTCCGTAGCATGTTGTTAACTTTCCCTTACCTGTTTGAAATTTTGATTATGAAAATTTTCCTGCTCCATGATTTGGTTATATTAAGTGGGAACTGGCCAGCTTATTAAAGAAGTTATTACCAGAGAGACATTATCAGGGAAAATGTGTTCAATCTGAAATAACATTTTAACTTTGATAATTAAAGGTCAGATGACAATTAGCCAAATTGTCACTATTAAAAAGTCAAAGTCAGCATGGTGGCATGCACCTGTAATCCCAGCTACTTGGGAGGCTGAGGCTAGGAATCACTTGAGTCTGCAGGTTTGAGACTACTCTGGGCAACATAGTGAGACCTAGTCTCTAAAAAAATAGCCAGGTGAGGTGGCGTGCACCTGTAATCCCAGCTACTTGGGAGGCTGAGGCTAGGAATCACTTGAGTCCACGCTTCAAGACTACCCCAGGTAACATAGCAGGACCTAGTCTCTAAAAAAACAAACAAGCAGATTGGATTGGATTGGACTGAGATTCGAATATGGAGACTGGATAGAGAGAGGTTCAATGGAGGAGAGATGGGAATCGGCCATCTTGTAAAGATGTGAGCCATGTGAGCTTGGCCATGTGGCCACCGAGGGCCTGCAACCCTCGGCTGGCCCAGGCTGGCAGCATGTGTGCTGAATGCAGTTAAGGAGTTTGCAGATTTGAACTCCCTGTTGGAGTTTGTTTTGCTGAGTTTAACTTGTGTCTGCGAGAGGCTGTGCAAAAGTTAGGCCTGAGAAGAAAGTGAACTTTGCTGGTTCGACACCATGGAGTTCCTGCTACCTGAAGGTGACAAGGAGAAGACAGCATGGAAGACAAGGAGGAGCAATCAAAGGAACATGTCTTCAAGCGTCTGGAGATGGACTATCTGGACATTGGTGAGATGATCAGGACTGAGAGACTGAGGATATTTGGGGCAATCTGGGAAAGGACTTTGGACAATACTGAGAAAGGTTTTGGACAATGTTAAAGTATTCTGAGTCTTACATGTTTCTTTTGTAGTTATTAGGCTAATTAGAAATCACTTTGTTAGAAATAAATTAGTCTGCACTGCAAAAAAAAACAACAACAAAAAAACAAAAACAAACAAGCAAAAGAAGTCCATACTACCCCAAGCAAGGTAGATTCAATATAATCCCTGCCAAAAGTCCGATGACACTTTATATAGAAGAAAGAACCCTCAAATTCATACACAATGACAAAAAATTCTGAGTACCCAGGGAAATTTTGATTAAGAGAAACAAAACAGAAGTTGTCACATTTCTTGATATCAAAATATATTACAAAGTTATAGGAATCAAAAGAACTACAGGCATAAAAACATACACATAGACCAGTGGGTCAGAATAGAAAGCTTAGAAATAAATCCATACACATACACAGCTAACTGATCTACAACAAGGGTGCCAAAACTACCCCAGAGGGAAAGCATATTCTCTTAAATAAGTGGTGTTGGGAAACTGGATCATGATGGGCCAAAAAAAAAAAAAAAAAAAGAAAGAAAAGAAAAAAGAAAGAAACTGGATCCCTGTCTTACACAATACACAAAAATCTGCGCCAAATGGATTAAAGGCTTAAGTGTATTTCTTGAAATAAAATTCCTGTAAGAAAACATGGGGAAAACGCTCCTTTTTGTTGGCCTTGGCAATAACTTCTTGAATCTGAGATCAAAAGCACAGACAACTAAAACAACTAAATAGACAATAGGTGATTACATCAAACTAAAAAGCTTTTGCACTGTGAGAGAAACAATAAAATGAAAAGTCAACTTGGAGAATGGGAGACAATATTTGCAAAACAAATATTTTTAAGGGGTCAATATCCAAAATATACAGAGCCTCAACAGCAAATTAATAATGACAACAATAATAACTGAATTTAAAAATATGCAAAATAACCGAATAGACATTTTTTCAAAGGCAACATACAACTGCCCAGTAGAAGATAAAAAGTAATTAACATCACTAATCAGGAAGATGCAAGTCATAACCATAATGACGTACCTCTAACATCTGTAAGGGAGGATAGTGTTGAAAAGACAAGAGGTAAAAAGATTGGTGAGGATATGGAGAAAAGTGGACTGTTGTTACTCTATTGGTGTGAACATAAATTGGTGCAGCCACTGTACAAAACAGTATGGAGGATTCTCAAGAAATTGAAACCAGAATTACTATTCTATTACCAGTCCTAATTCTGGCTGTAAATCTAAAGGAATTGATATCAGGATCTTAAAGAGATATTTGTAACCCACTGTTCATTACAGCATTATTCACAGCAGTCAAGGGGAAAAGCAACTTAAATGTCCATTGAAGGAGAACTGAACTAAATATGTTATGTAAATATAATGGAATGTTAACTTATCCTTAAAAAGGAAGAAAATTCTGCATCTGCAACATCATGCATAAACTTGGAGGATATTACACCAACCAAAATAAGCCAGATGCAGAAGGACAAAGACTTTATGTTACCACTATACAAAAAAAAGTATAGTAGAATGATACAACAGAATGTGTCAGTAGAAAATACAGTAGAATGATAGTTATCAGGGTCAAAAGGAAAGAGGGAATTGGAAGGTAATAGCCAAAGATTACAAAAATCTCAGATGAGTACGTCCAGAGTTCCTCTGTACAGTAGAGTACCCAGAATTAACAATTTTGTATTATATACAAAATATTACAAAAGAAGTTTGTTTGTAGGGCAGACCTTAACAAAGAATTAATAAGAATTAATCAATAGGGTATGGGGAACTTTTGGAAGTAATGGATGCACTTATGTCACTGAATGTGGTTCTGGTTTCATGGGTGTATATTTATCTCCAAACAAGTCAAGTTATATATACTAAATATACAGTTTTTGTATGCCAATGACACTTTTATAAAAGGGGCTTAAAAATAGATTCTCTGACAAACTATTGTTATTTTACAGAAAAGAAAAAAACTTCTCTGTTAAAATGAAATAAGAGGTATAGATATGATAAGTGAAACAACCCTTTTCCTTTAATTTGGAATAATAAATGCTATCAATACATATGCAACTTTGATATGAGAAGCACAAAAAGATTTAGTAACAATATTTGCATTTCAGAATTATAAATAATAGTATATGCTGGACTTGATGTTTCCTCATAACCTGGCTTCTGACTTCCTACTATCTGTTTGCTCTTAAATTTACCATAACTTGTAAACTGAATTTTCTGAATCACCAAAAGCACCCACTTAAAAAAAAAAAAAAGAAAAGAGAACAAAAAAACCTACGAGCATTATTTCAGTCTTATTTCTCCCCACCATAGGACTTAACACTCAAGTATAAATCTTAAATTATCTTGTGCCCTGACTTTGCAGCACTGTTCCATGGTGGCCCCTACCTCACTAACTGCTCAGAATTTTCTCATTTGTCATTCATTCTACCTCCCATACCAAATGTGTGTTTCTTCCAAATTTATACCACTTAACCCCTTCTAAAGTTTTCTCCCCTAGTAATTTCATCTACTTTTTAAAATGCTTCAACTGTCATCTTTAAGTGATGATCAAATTTCTAATATCAATCCCATTTTCTCTCTAAATCTCTGGTTTTTAAATTTTCAAATGCTTGCAGAATATGCCTACCTCAATTTCTGCCAACATTTCAAACTAAATATACACTTAAAAAAATCATTTCTCTTCAGTGTTCCCACAAATTAAAAGAATAAACCTAATTTTTTTAAAAAAGCACAGGTATAAAACTTTATGACTTTGGATTTGGCAATGGTAAAACCCTGGGAGATACTCCCTAGATTTTATCTTTATCCAACAAAACACAGTTGCTAATTCAGTGCATAGTTCTCTTAGAGCCTTGGTGTTAAGTTTACATTCTTTTTAAGGTTCCCCATGCAACTGTCATGAAGACTGGAAAAATCTGTCTTTAGATATAATTTCCAGAGCTGTAAGCTTCAGTCTATGAAGTGGCCAGGGCTAGGAATCACGGTTCAAGTCCCCCTTGGGGCCCATAGCTAGCCCTAGTTCCAAAAAAAATAGCTAGCTGGGCGTGGTGGCATGTGCCTGTAATCCCAGCTACCTGGGAAACTGAGGCTGGGGATTGCTTGAGTCTGTGGTACCCCGGGCAATGAGGGCCTGCGGTTCCATGGGCAAAAACAGAGAGACTTAGTCTCAACAACAACAACAACAACAACAACAAAAAACAAGATATAATTTCCAGAGAAGGTTAACTGAAAGAGGTTTTCACTTGTCTATTTTTTGGGGAGGAAGGGGAGGCGGTGAGGGGATGTGGAAGAGTGATAATGAAAAAAAAAAATTTTTTTTTTTGAGACTAGGTCTCGCTGTTTTTGCCCGTGGAACTGCATGCTCTCATTGCCCAGTGTACCACAGACTCAAGTAATTCCCAGTCTCAGCTTCCTAAGTAGCTGAGATTACAGACGTGTGCCACCATGCCCAACTATTTTTTGGGGGGACTAGGTCTCACTATGTTGCCCAGCGGGACTCAAAGCTGCAATCCCTAGCCCCAGCCGCTTCTGAAAATATTTTTTAATTAGATTATTTTTAGTGAGGTGATAACTGGTATACAACACTGTATATGTTTCATTTAATACCTCTGTATATAAGAGTCCTTACATTTTAGAGATAAACAGAAGTATTTATCATGAGATTTTAAAATAATCCATGGGGGAGTGAGGAAGGAAAACAAGGAGATATAGCTGAAACAAAACTAAGAGTTTACAAAATGAAGCTCAGAGTTGAAAACTACTGTAACTACAGGGTGAATATGTAGGGGTTTCATTATAAATTTCCTCCACATTCTAAATATTTTCATTACACATTTAAAAAATATAAATATACAAAATGATAATGTATGTACATATTCTATATAATTCTATTTATTATGTCCCACATGGACATACCATTTGCATATATATAATACACACCATGTGTAAAAGATAGATATTCTTTTTTCAAAGGAATTTTTGTGCATGTAAAAACAGTGCATTCCATCTGGAAGGACAGAACATAAAATTAGTAACAGTGATTAATTCTGGGGCAAATATTAGAATCAGTGCTTTCCTTGGCTAACAGGACAGTGTATTCATATATGCCTTAGGGCAGGGTCCTGGCTAATGGTGTAGGCAGCATGATGCTCTGAGACCTCCAGGAAGCTGCGGATGGAATCTGGGACATACATTGGGTTGCAAGTTTTTTGAAGTTTCAATTATGACTTTTAGACAATAACAAGTCCCCCAATGTAAATTAAAAATAGATTTAAAAAATCAACATATCTAACATTCTTTTCAGTTTACTGTCACTTTATGAAAAGATATCTCTGAACATCTGATACTCAATTTAAGCAAAAGCTTAAGATCTAACAAGACTCAAGAAAGTAGCTTGAAAACCTGAGAATCTCCGGAGGGGTGATCAAACTTCCTTCATGCATTACATCAAAGACAAAAACTCGGCCTCGACACAGAACTGCAACATGAGTTGGGCAATGCCCTTCACTTTCTGGAAAAAGAACAGAAAGCAAAGACTTAAATCTTTCAAAATGAAAAAGGCAAAACTCTGGGCTGGTCCATCTTACTCAGATTCTCAGAAAGGCCTTCCCTGACTACCTAGTCTAAAACTGTCCCTACTTATTAGTGTTATTTGAATTCTCTATATTGTATTTGTTACTAACTCTGATATTTACTCATGTTTATTCTCTCAGTTTTAGCCCTATCTACACCTCTTCACACAGCCATACATTTGATAATCATATCAGCTTACACCACCGTATCATGAGGCACATTGTTAAATTAATGAATCCCCATTTTTCACACTGTTTAAAGGGATTATTATAGACATACCTTTAAGTGACAAATACTGAATTAAAAATAAGTCTACTATACCAGTTCTTAGCTAATACACATAGTTCTCTTTGCAACTGTTATCGTTATGTCAGTTTTCTCCACATTATTCCCATTTATAGTGGATTATTAAACTTGACACCATAAATAACAAGTTTCCTTAATCTTTTAATTCTGTTACTTGTGACACCAAGCTAAATGTTTATGGTCTTTGGGACATGAGATAGCTGAAGAGGTTTACAAAGAGAAGTTGAATTCTACATGAAAAGTAAACTCATACCCCTCACAGTACAAGCATAACTGGCTAAAGAAATTCACTTTTAAATAAAATTTTATGTAAGAAATATATATATATATATATCCTTTCACAATTGCATTTGTCATTACTTATAAACTGTTATTCAATCTATTAACAGAAAAATTACTGAAGTTAGCTGAAAACCAGTAGCTAGCACAATTTTTCCATTTCAAGAGATGTTAGAAAAACATCTTTTAACCAAAAATTGCCATTAAACTGACAGTAAAAACAATTGATTAGTCAATTTGAAATTCGACATTGGTTAGAAGCTCCCAACTCATACATTGGGTTTGGGGAGGTAGCACATTCAGAGAGAAATGAGATATGATGAGCACACACAAAAAAGCACTCAAAAAAGAGAATTCAGATAATAAGGAAGGTAGAAGAATTCAAATTATATGTTCCAGATTTCCTAATACTTTGATTCATAATTCTATTTTTTAACTAAAATTTAAATTGCAAATAAGCAACACAGCATCAAGTTTGCAAGGACTCGTATAAGGCATAGTTTAGAAAATCCATTCTCAGTAAAACTCACAGAAAGCCTGTTACTTCTGAAAATTCAATTTAAAAATATTCTTCAAAATAACATATTCCAGTGTCAGATTAGGAACCACAGCAAAATTCCCCAAACATTAATGGTTTTAAAAGTACCTGTGTTTGCTACTTACCAGTCCTAAAATAACTCTTAATTGAATCTCTATTAATTCCTGGAACTTTGCAGGTGGAAAACAGCATTCGGAACTGATTCATATCTAGAGGACTATTTCCAACTTTATGTACAGGCAATTTTTCTCTATTAAAATTAAAAAACAGTACTTTGATCAAGAACTCAAAACTTATAAACCCAATAGTCATAAATACAGTATTTATCCCAAATAAGTAAAGTTTTTCAAAATGCTGCCACCATTATTTGCCACCAGATTTAACCAGACTTGGGTAAAACTGTTATAAATTCACATAAGAATCCTTACTTTCTTAATAGCTGCCAGTAGTTCAAGCTATGCCAAAGACTTATACTTCCTCTTTCTAATTGAGTGCCTTCCTTTGGAGGCCAGTAGTGTTCAATATGGGAGGCAGGACCCGCAAAGTTGACATTCAGTTGTGATGGCATGCGAACATCCAGGTAGGCTACATTCAGCCACCACTCTTCCAGCTAAAAGAAATTATGAGCATCAATCTAGGTTCTTCATATTTTAATTTTTAACTTCTGGTGAAAAATGATGTATTTGGGTTATTTTTCATTATATTTCAACATTTAAAAACATGCTTTCTTACTCTAAATCATCACAGGTATTAAAAAAAAAACCTATTGTGATGATTTCTTTCTTTTGGAGCAGTAGGCTTTTAAATAGTATTCAGTTGACCTATATAATCAAAAACACAGAACAAGAAAACATTGAAAAATACAAAAAGACAGAGACTGTAAAAGTCACAAATACATTCTTTCTCATATTGTACCTTGGGTAAAATAGATAATTCACCAAATTCAAATAATAAGCATTATTAAGGCATTTACAATTTTTCTTTTTAAACCAGAAACTGAAATATTAAATTAGAAACAAAACTTTTTGGTAGGCTTAAAACTAAACTAGATTTTCCATAAATATTATTTTCTATGCATCCCTCTTTCAAAATACAACTGAATTTTGTGCCTAAGTAAGCAGATCTCACCAAATTCCCTGAAGTTCTTTTTAAGAAAACTGATATTTTACTATAATCATTCAGAAAAAGATATAAATGTAAAGGAAAAGGACTCAAAAGAACTTTTATCTTTACTTAAAATCACTTAAGATTGAAAATAAAGGAAAGTATAAAGGTATAAAATATTATTCTTTTGTCATAGTACTAATAGTTGGTGGAAAGATCAACTTGCTTTTTATGTCTGAAACTGGAAGATAGTTGTAATCATTATTTCTATGTCAAGACAATATTCTTTAATTATAAAAAATCATCCTCTGATTCGTACAAGTGGTAGGGATGAAGAATTAAAAAGATTCCTTTGAAAAATTATTGAGTTCAATTATTATTATACCAGTGTTTCTCAAATTAACTGAAACAGAACTCTCAAAACCATTCTTGGCAATTTTTAGTAGCCTTATTTCTCCAAAACACTGTTTCAATATTTATATAACATGTCTGTTTTAGTGTCTGAGGGTTTTATTTTTGGTCATGATTACCTGAACAAAACATTTCTCCAGGTGCAATCTACAGATCACATATATCATAACCACACAGAATTGTTTGCTAAAATCAAGATTTCTGGGTCCTTATTCCAGAGTGTAGAATCAAAATCACTGGTCCCAAGAAATATGCATTTTAACAAGTTCTCCATAAAAGGAGATACATACAACACTACATACAACTACATACAACACTACATACAATCCACATACAACACTAGAAATTCTCCAAAGGGATAAAAGGAACATACATTAACATAATAAAAGCCATCTACAACAAACCTACAGCAAACATCATCTTAAATGGGGAAAATTAAAATCATTTCCATTAAGATCTGGAAACAAGCAAGTGTGCCCACTCTCTCCACTACTTTTTAGCGTTTCATTAGAAGTACTAGCTAGGGCAATAAGGCAAGAGAAAGACATAAAAGTGATACAAATAGGAAAAAAAGAATTGAAGCTATCATTACAGGCAATGATATCATTCTTTATGTAGAGAACCCAAAAAAAATCTACAGAAAAACTTCTCGAAGCAATAAACCAGTTCAGTAAAGTAGCTGGATACAAAATCAACACACAGAAATCAGCTGTTTTCCTTTACACCAAAAGTCAAGCAGAAGAAGAAATCAAAAAACCATCCCATTTTTCATTGCACTGAAAAAAAAAAAACAAAAAAAAAAAAACAAAAAACACCTGGCAATAAACCTGACAAAACATGTGAAAGAACTATACAAAGAAAACTTTAAAACAATGCTGAAAGAGACAGACGAAGACATAAGGAAATGGAAAAACATTCCCTGCTCATGGATTGGAAGAATTACATTATCAAAATGGTCATCCTACCAAAAGCAATGTATAGATTCAACACAATCCCTATAAAAATTCCAATGACATTTTTTTAAAGAGATAGAACAAAAACTACTGAAATTATATGGAATAACAAAAGACCTCGAACATCAAGAAACATCCTTACAAAAAAAAAAAAGAGAAAATTGAGGTATTACTATCCCAAACTTCAAATTATACTACAAAGCAATAGTATTCAAAACAGCATAGTACTGGTACAAGAACAGACAACCCAACCAACGGATCAGAATTGAGTGCCCTGAAATAAAACCACACACATATAGTCATCTAATCTCTGACAAAAGAGTGAAAACCTTACCTTGGAACAAGGACAGCCTCTTCAATAAATAGTGTTGGGAAAACTGGATCAAGACATGCAAAAAAATGAACCAAGACACCTCCCTAACACCATGTACAAAAACCAACTCACAATGGTTAAAAGACTTGGATATAAGACCTGAAACCATAAAATACATAGAGGAAAACTTGGGCAAAACTCTCCATGAGTCACAATTCAGAAATCCATTTCTTGATACATCTATAGCTGGCAAAAAAAAATGAAGGAAAACAAACAGCTGGGACTACATCAAAACTCAGTATAGCAAAAGAGACAACAGACAAAACAAAAAGAAACCTAATTGAATGGGAGAAAATTTTTGCCCTCCACAAAAATGATAAGGGATTGATAACAAAGATTCATAAGGAACTCACACAACTTAACAAAAACAAAGCAAGAAGCCCAGTCAAAAAATGGGGAGAGAAACGAAAAAGACACTTCTCCAAAGAGGAAATACAAATGGCCAACAGGCACATGAAAAACTGCTCAACTCACTGGCAACCAGAGAAATGCAAATCAAAACCACAATGAGATACCACCTTATACCACCAGTAAGAATGGCCCATATCAAAAAAACGGGCAGCAACAAGTGCTGGTGGGGATGTGGAGAGAAAGGAACACTCCTATACTGCTGGTGGGAATGTAAACTGCTTCAGCCACTATGGAAAGTTGTGTGAAGGACCCTCAAACTAATGAAAATGGAACTACCATTCGACCCAGCAATCACTCTTTTGGGAATCTACCCAAAGGAGACCTCAATGTGGGTACAAAGGGACACCTGTACTCAGATGTTTTTGGCAGCACTATTTATAACTGCAAGGACATGGCAATCCAAATGTCCCACAGCAGACGAATGGATGAAAAAGATGTGGTATATATACACAATGGAATATTACTCATCAATTAAAAATGACAAAATTGATGATTTTATGATATGGATGATATGGATGTACCTAGAAGAAATCATATCAGAAAGAAAAAGACAAAAATCCAAATGGTTTCATTAATATATGGAACATAGGAAAGGAAAAGGCCAGGAGAAAAAGAGAAAACAATCCAAAAAACAAACTGAAGTTCACAACTGGTGGGGTGGGAAGGTGGGTGAGGGAGGGAATGATCAGGGAGGGGAGAGCCCCAGGGATTACAAAGATGTGAAATAATTATCTATATAATAAAGTATTTATATTTAAAAAAAAAAAAAAAGAGCCGGGCACGGTGGCTCGTGTCTGTAAGCTTCAGCCTATGAAGCAGCCAGGGCTAGGGATCGCGGTTCAAGTCCCACCTGGGGCCCGTAGTGAGACCTAGTTCCAAAAAAATAGCTGGGCATGGTGGGGCGCACCTGTAATCCCAGCTACCTGGGAAGCTGAAGCTGGGGATTGCTTGAGTCTGTGCTACCCCGGGCAACGAGAGCCTGTGGTTCCATGGGCAAAAATAGTGAGACCTAGTCTCAAACAAACAAACAAACAAACAAATAAATAAATAAGAAAAAAAAAGAAAAAAAGAAATTCCGTTGGGGAGTTTATTCATTTTTGATAATTACAGCATTGATTGCAAGAATTTTTACAGTAATTTAAAAATGAAACCTATGTCAACCTTTTCACTTTAGCATTACCAATTTTCTAATTTTTAAGTACAATGATATACATACCCAATTTCTTTTTCCTTTTGCTCTTTCAAGTAATTTCTGGTGCAATTTTTCTCCAATTCCATTTTGAAATGTTTGGACTATTTTTTCAGTTTTCTTATATTCTTCTTTACTTGCAAATGGCTTTACTATAATGAAAAAATTTCATTAAATTATTTAGACATCAAATACTACTTACATCAATTATTACTGCTTATACAAACCTTGAAACTCACTTATGTCAAAAAAACAGTTTATATCAAATATTATAGCAAAACAATAAATTATAATAGTTTACAACATGAAAATGATTGAAAAGCAATAACACAAAGCACTTTAGGAATTTAAACAAAAGATATATGTAATCTGATAACCATTTCTAAAAAATGATTTCAGAATCATTCAGGTTGATAGTTAAAAATAGAACTACCATCTAACTACTTCTAAAGGAGCGTAAATACTGTTCAATTTGAATAAAAGAAATTAAATCAACTTTCCACTAAATTTAAGCAGAACCTTGAAGAGTTTGAATATAAATGCAGTATGTATGTATATGTGAGTGCAGAGCCAGAGCAGTTTAGAATGTCATTAATGACTTCTTTTAAAATAATAAAAAGACAAAAGGTTCCTATTTTCTAAAAAATCAAGTGTTCTGAAAATTAAGCTGAAGAAAAATGTGAATATCAATATTTCCTTTTTAATTTATACTATCTCTTTATAGTCTTAAAGTCAATTTAAACAGCTGTATTTGCAAATAAGTGATCAAAACTAGTAAATTATAAGTGAAGTTTTTCAAAAAAGAAACTAAAATTTCCAGATAATATGAAAAAAATATTTTGAAAATCAGTTAAAGTGAACTGTATACATACATTTATCTTTACTAGAAATACTAAAATGACAATAATGTATTAAAGGTATAAATGCATAAGGGAAAAGAAAATGAAAGAAGAAGGGGTAGCAGACCATTAAGCTAACTTCAGGTGACTAGAAAACACATGAGAAAATGATAACTGACTTTGTAGATGAGAAAGTTAGTATCTACGCTCTGGGGTGTAGAAGATAGTGAGAGATAAGGTAAAATAAAGTGCAAACCAAAAAGCAAGTCAGTTTCCCAGTGTAATGCCACAAAGATTCATGACACATGGACTTCAAGGCTAGGAGTAAAGAGAAGTTAAAAACAAGCGAACTGCCAAAAGACTTTAGAAGCAATAGTTAGACGACCGTTCACCCACACTACCCCCTGTAGAGCCTCTTCTCTGGTCTACAAAGCAAGGCAACTTCTTTTCAATGCTAATAGAATTATGGAAGCTTACTTTCCAAAGATGAACCACATAACCAATACATACAGACAAGCAATACAAAAATGTTTCCTAGCTCATACTGAAAAAAGAGGGAAATAAGTATACACCCTGAACAATGAGCCCACCATCGCAACTTAACTTTATTTAGTTCTCAAAATATGAGCATACAGGTGTATGTATACCTTCCAAATAGAAGGTTGTATTACCTTCCCCTTGTATTACTCCTCTTTATGAAAACTGCTAAGTCCGAGAGAACGGAATAATGGTACTTGGTATGTGCTAACAGAACTGCTCAATCTTTGTCCCATATTACCTAACAACGTTCATGAGTAGGCATACTAGTTTTGCCACGCTCTATCTTTCTAGGACCAAACTCATTAGTGCAAATGATTGAGGATCACCATACAGTTAAGGAAAGTCTTTTACATGAGAGTCAGATAGCAGAACAAAACAAAAAAGAACTGATTTTCTCAAATAGCAAACACATCAAAGATAGACATTAAAAGGAAATGGAACGAATTTTTAACTAAAAGCTTAGTCCAGAAAGAAGCAGATCCAAGTAGTAGGGGTTCTAGTGAAAGCAAAGAATGGACAATTTCATCAAAGACAGCATTTTAAAAATTTCCTTGAACTGAAGAGCATGACTATTTAAACTGAAATAAGTCAATGGGTTGTTTAAAAAATCTATGAAAAACTTACACATTATGGATATCACTGAGAAATTCCAAATGTAGGGATAAAAATAAAGATTCCAAAAAAATAATAAGGTTTCCAAATAAAAGCATCCAGAGAATAAAAAAAAAACAAGAGGTCACATATAAAAGATCAAATATGAAGATGGAATCAGACTTCAAGAGGAATAAACACTGCCTTACAAATCTTAAGAAAAATAATTTTTGACCCAGAATTCTAAACTCAGCTAAACAATCAACCATGATGGCAGAAAAAAAAAATTGGGGGTGGGGGTGTTACATTCATTTCCTTCCAAACACACTTTCACAAGTTGCTACTGAATATGTACTGCACCATAAGAAAGGAAGAAAAATAGGAAAAACAGAGTTTAGGAACCAAGGAATCCAAAACAGAAGGTGAAGAGAATTGCCAGGTGATATATGATGCAGGCCCTAAGAGCTGTTCAACCAACTCAGGAAAAATCATTTTTGATTGGAGAAAGAGGGGAGAGAAAATAGGAAGGATAATCCCAAGAAGAAATGAACGTAAGACAACATTTTAAATATTTAATGTACTTAGGGATTTTCGGTGTACAGAAGAATTTGCAAATGAATTAGTTATGGCAATAAAGCAAACTAAGTAAACAAAAAGTGAAAAGTATGAGAGTCAAGAAATTGTCAGAGGTAAAGTACAATCCAGATTCTTTTGGAAAAAAAAAAAAAGCATGACTTACACTTACACTATATGGTAAATTAACTCATGAAAATACATATTTAAAACAGTTAAAACCCTGAGTTAAATCAGATGGGTAATAATTTAATCCCAAATGGTGATTTAGCACAACCATAATGAGAATGAAGAGAAATTTGGATAGTACATATGGGTAGAGGGTGGGGAAGAGTAAGGAGGACAAGTTACTTCCACACTGCTTTAAGAACTAATTTCTAGTATCTACAACTGAAAAAAATCCAAGAAATAGTAAGGTTAGTTTAAATTCAGAGATAAACTACACAAGAAACAGGATAAAAGATTTAAAAATATATGCCTAAGGAAATAGGTTGGGGTTGATTAGACAAAGGACTACTATTTTTTATTTTTAGCCTAACAGTTCTATCTAGCTTTTTAAACTATGGATAAATTAAGACAAGAGAAAAAAGTAAGTTTTGGATATTTTAAGGATACTTTAATTTTAAGGATACTTTAATTATTATGATCCTAGAGGAAAAAGCAGTTAGATCTCATCAACTTCTAAATGCTCCTGAGTTTTCTAAGTAGCTAATATAATAATACTAAAAGATTATAAACATACCTGATTCAAGGTATTTTTTCAATGATTCTTCAAGTGGAGGAACAGGCAGTGATGGGAGAGAATCCTGGTACTGAAATGTTCGCTCTTCAGTTGATTTAGCCAATTGATTTTCCATGATACAATCACAATAGGAAAACTAAAGGAGAAAATCCTTACAATTTCAATCTCACAAATATTCTTACATGTGCTAGATTCAATTCATTACATCAATGTTTAGGGATCACAATATATCTAGGACTTGGTCCCAGTTCCTAAAGAAATCATAAACTTTTCAGAAAAAAAAAATCAATTGAAAAAATGTGTAGACTTTAAGTGCTGGCAGTCAAAAAGTGATTAGTGAGACCAGTACAGTTACCATTTATTACGTGCCTACAACTTGCCAAGTACTACACAGGTAGAAAATGCATTATATCCTTAATTTTCATGTTATTTCTGAAATCTACAATCTCTATCATTTTACATTAGAAGAAACCAGAGTTGAAATTTGTCACAGGTCAAGGCCAGGCATGGTGGCACATGCCTGTAGGGTGGCAGGTTAGGAAGCCATGGCCAGGGCCAGGGATCACAGTTCTAGTCCCGCTAGGGGCATATCGTGAGACCCAGTGCCAAAAAGAGAGCTGGGTGTGGTGGCGCGTGCTTGTAATCCCAGCTACCTGGGAAGCTGAGGCTAGGGATTGTTTGAGTCTGTGGTACCCCGGTCAACGTGAGCCTGAGGTTCCACAGGCAAAAATAGTGTGACCTAGTCTCAAAAAAAAAAAAAAAAGAAGAAATTTGTCTCAGGTCAAACCAACAAATCCAGATCTGTTTGACCATAATTTCCCCCTTTTACAAAGCTACTGGAGAGGGGGTAGGCACCTGTGGATATCTAACTGAGGAGGCAAGATTCAAATATGTGAACAAGGGTGTTGGGCTGAAAGAAAATTTTGAAGAGCAAAGTATTAAAAGGTATGAGTCATTCAACTACAATCACAACATACTGCGTAATATATAAATCATAACACAGACTGTTGTAACTTGACTGCTCAGATAGATTGAGGCCATCTGATTTCTCGATTAAGCCTTTATAAATTTACATGTTAAAATACCAGTTCATAAATCAAGGAACTTTTACAATAAAAATTTTCAATCTTTTCAAATACTACTCTAATTTGAACAGCACCTTGAACGAATTTATAGTAGCTATGCACAAGGTTATCAGAATCTTCCTACTACTGCTAACCTCCTTCCTCTAGAAACACAGAAAAAACAAACTTATCTTATTCATGCTAATGTGTTTTTAGTTTTCTTGTTTAGGGTAGAAAGTTTAGTGTATACTACTAGTATAAAGAGATAATCCAAGAATGAGATTTAACAAAGACCTCATAGTTACTCAGTTTCTTCTCACATGAACAATCCAAGAATGAGATTTAACAAAGACCTCATAGTTACTCAGTTTCTTCTCACATGGACAATTTGTAAACATGACTTTGGATATAATAAAAATGTAGATTTGGGTCCATATGCCAACTTCTAGTCATATGTCTTGGGCAAATACCTTTAAATGAATAACTTTATATTTAAGAGGATAACCATATAATTAGAATAATTTAAAAAGATAATTATCTTTTTGAAATTCCTGCAAAGCACATTATAAAAACAAAGTAACCTAGTTTAAGATAAACACATTATAGAAGGCATGAGAAGGCACAATTCTACTCCCTTCAATTTCCAGAATATGTGGTTATGAGACAATTACTGCAGTGATTGTTATTATATTTTTTGTATAGAATAAGTGACCTTAATATGGGGATATGATTCAGGTGGGCCTAGTCTAATTACTTAGGAGCAGAAAGCTTTCTCCAGCTAATGGCAAAAGGTGAGAGGGAGATTAGTAACATGGAATGAATGGGAGGTGATATGTGGCTTTGAGGGTGGGTCTTTCAGAACTGAGAGAGACTCCAGATGACAGTCTGCAAGGAGATCAGGACCTTGGTCTAAGAAGGAACGAAAGGCTCAGTATCTTAAATGAGACTGGAAGAAGATTCTTTCCCTAACCCTCCAGAACTATGGAAAGGCTTATTACAGCCTTTTAAAATCCTAAACAGAACACTAAACTCCTATCAGAACTTCAAAACTATAAAAGTTGTGAGATGTTAAATTTGTTTATTTTCAACTGTTATTTGTGACATATAGTTATAGAAATAATAGGTAAATAATAAACATGCAGAAAAAATAAGCTATCTTCACTGTACTACCCTATCAGACCCTAGGAAATTGCACCCAGACTTCCAGTTTCATATCCATTACAGTCTTAACTCACGGATTGGTACTCATTCAAAATGCGAATTATGAGATTGCTCATGAAGAACTATATCTTTTGGATTCTCAACCACAAAAACTAAATTAAATAATGTAACGTCAAGAACTATACATACCTACCGAAGAAAACGATGAGTTGGAGTTTAATTACAATGGGTTCTCTGGGGGCAGTAAATATAAACTCAAAGTAGAACAGAGAGTTAGTAAAAATAAATAAAAGGATAACCACATACCAGTACACCAAGAAGAATTTTTTAGAAGTGCCAGGAGAGTGTTCCAGCAATTTCGTTTCGAGATTACAGGGCTTTAAACCAGGTTGGTGACTGTGGGAAATAAACAAGTTGAGCAAACATGGTAGCAAAAACAAGAAAAACCACACCTAACCGGGGCCAGGCACAGTGGCTCGTGCCTGTAAGCTTCAGCCTATGAAGCGGCCGGGGCGCTAGAGATCGCGGTTCGAGTCCCGCCTGGGGCCCGTAGCGAGACCTAGTTCCAAAAAAATAGCTGGGCGTGGTGGCGAATGCCTGTAATCCCAGCTACCTGGGAAACTGAGGCTGGGGATTGCTTGAGTGTGTGGTACCCCGGGCAACGAGAGCCTGCGGTTCCACAGGCAAAAATAGCAAGACCTAGTCTCAAAAAACAAAACAAAAAAAACCCACACCTAACAAATACTGTTAAAAGAAGGTGGAAAACAGACAATCTTGGACTTGAGAAGCTCCAAACCCTAAACGTTTAGAGATCAGAAAACACTTGCAAAAACAAAAAACACAAACAAACAAAAAAAACACCCTGGAGAAAAACTACTAAAGGATTAACCAGGTATTTATTACCTTCCATAAAAACACCAGATAGAATGTACTTCCAGCTTCCTGAGTAGCTGATGTCAGCGCCCTGTCTCAAGTTGATAAAGGACTTCAGGGTTTGACACTAGAGGTTAGAGAAGCAGAGGTGACCAGAGGTCAGTAAAACTCCAGCCAACAACCTACTACGGCAGGAGGCTCAACCTACTGCGGCTCTGGGCGCTCAAGAGGCCACGAAAGGACAAACCCAATTATGAATTTCAAAAGGCATCAGCCCAGCGGCCCAATCTCAGCACCTCTCCGATCCCGGCCGGGAAGATGCCTGTTGACAGGCGCCAATCCCTGCCCCTTCTTCCACCGTTCTACACAACCTAATTCAGTTCCACCCGACTTAATGTCCTCCAGCCCGGGAACTTGAGGGTTAGGGGAAGGAAGGAGCTCCGGTCCGGGGGCCTGCAGGTTCTCACCGCTCGCGCTTCGCCAATTCTGCAAACAGCTACAGTCGCCCCAACTCGCTTCCTTGAGGCGGCGGAGGAGCTAGAATTGGACGGAAAACCCAAGAGCCCCGCCCCTCGGTCACGGGGGGCCCGGGGTTGGACGGAAAACCACGGGGATCCCGCCCCTCGTCCCGAGCCGAGGACAAACCGGGCCTGCGCCCTGGCGGCGCCCGGCCCCGCCTCTTGTGGGCGTCCTTGGTGTGAGGCTGGGTTCTCTGCAACCGGCCTGGGACGGGTTTGTCGGCGGCTGGGTGGTCCAAACCTGGAGAGGCATCGATATTCACTGCTGCCACGGGAGCGTTGTGCTCCTGGCTCGCGACACCGCGGGGCGGCGCTCTCCTCCTCCCAGGTACCCCGCCTTCTGGAACAGATGCTGAAAGAGAGCGCAGAACCATTTTCACCCAGCTTACACTGGACGCGGCGTCTTGTTTCCCTTTTTCTTCCAGCCGTTACTCTAGAGTATCAGCCGCTCGCTTCCCTCCCTTTCCAATGGAACGTTTATTGCACAACCACACACAACACACACACAACCCCACCACCAGCCGCTCGCTCCATCCCTTCCCAATGGAGCTCTATTGCCACACACACAACACCCCCACACAAAACCCTGCCACCAGCCGCTCACCCCTCTCCCTTTCCAATGGAACGTTTGTTGCACACACACACAACACCCACACACACAACACTTCCACCAACCGCTCGCCCCTCTCCTTTACAATGGAACATTTATTGCACAATCACACACACACAACCCCACCACCAGCCACTCACCCCTTTCCCTTTCCAATAGAATGTTTAATGCACACACACACACACACACACACACACACACACAACTTCATCACCAGCTGCTCTCCCTTTCCAATGGAACGTTTAATGCACACACATACATACACACACACAACTCCGCCACCAGCCGCTTGCTCCTCTCCCTTTCCAATGGAATGTTTATTGCACACTCACACACACACACACACATACACACACACACACACACACCACAACCCCGCCGCCGTGCCCCGCAAGAATTTACACTAGCACCTTAAAGGAATTTTATGGAGGGGTGGGGGGACCTGGGGGATTACAGAGATGTGAAATTTATATATAAATTATTTAATTAATTTTAGAAAAAGGAATCTTACTGTTGACCCTATGTCCTGACTTGACACCAGTAACCGCACAGGTCTCCGCTTGTCTCTTTCCCTTCAGCCTCTGAGACTGAAGCTGGTCGCAGGTAAATAGACTGCAGCTCTCTACCTTATCCGCATCTGCAGCTGCTAATCTGCAGGTCTCTGTGCAGCCCAAGGTCTTCAAAACCTCCAGTGATAAACTGCAAGCTTGGGGTTGATGTGATGTCTTTTACTGTCACATCCAGAAAAGAAACTCTTAACCAGAGAGGAACTAGGCAAGTTCTAGAGGAAACTGATAGTTAATTGAGTTTCATAGACTAACGTATTTTCATTTACCTCCTTTTATAACTTTTATTTACCTCTTGTGCTTCTTTTTGGTGTGTTTGTTTTCATTTTAAATGAACTAACCAAATGTTGTGGAAGAAAAGACCAGTTTACAGAGGCCTTGAACTTGATAGCAAATATACAGAACTGATTCAAATTAACACGTCATTATATTTTCTTAAAATTGAGTAACCAGAGGGGGATGGGATAGAGAGAAGGGAGTGGGTAATATAGGAAGAGTCATAAAGGAAATAAATAGACATATATGACCAATGTTGTATGAAAATAAAAAATAAAATAAAAAGGCATAAATAAACAAATAGATAAATAAATAGATAGATAGATGAATAAATGTCGCTATAGGCCCAACACTTTATCTGTCTTTTCTAACTCAGTGGCAAAATGTGACCTGAATGGAACTGAGGAGGCATGTAACTGGATATTTACTTGGTGGGACTAGTAACAAGTTCTGTACAGAACAGCTTCCGCCATAGCTGGAGTTTTTGCTTTATACATATGGTAGCTCCCACCTTTTTGAGAAAAGTTCTCTATCCTGAAACATAGAGAACTGGCAAAGGAGGTTTCAGATAAGGAATTGTAAACTTGTAGTAGTAATTTCTGAAGACACAGGAACTTTTTCTCTCTGTGTAAGAGCTGTGTTGTGGATAATGGTAAAATTGAATTACAGGGTAGTATTCTGAAATAGAATAATAAAAAAGCTAGTTTAAGAACCTGTACTGTACTTTCTTTCTCTTTTTTTTAGTGAATTTTGACATCTCTTAAAAAGTGTATGTATGTTTAATGGCTTCTGGTGACATAGAAATTAGGTACTTAGCTTCACTATCTTTCTCCTAATTTTGATATTTGTTTAAAAGGAAACAAGATATTTCTGTAAAGATTCTGGATCCTTGGAAAGAGAAGACCAAGGCTCATTGAAAACAAGTAGAACAGAGACTTGACATGCAAGGGAGAAAAGATAAACTTTTAAAATATATAGATTCGCAGATGTTTGAATAATCCCCAAAAGTTTGTAAGTAACTTGTTTTTTTATTAAAATGTATGATATAGCAGGTGCCAAATAAGTTCTATATCAACTTAAATTCTATATGAATATATATTGACATTATGTTTTAAATCTATATATTACATAATATTCATAATAGTGGGTATCTAGAAAGTTTTCCAATAAATAACTTTGAAGAAAATAAGAAATGATGTATATGTCTCCTTGTAGAAAACCAACTAAACTGGTTAGTCTTAATTCAAGTTTAACAACAAAAACAAAATCCTACAAACAACCCTCTAGTAAAAATCAATCAGGCCTAATCAACAAGCCATTTGATCAGTTATATTATCAAAAATGTATTTGAAAATCATCTAAGAAAATAGTCATCCCTTATGGAAATGTGGATGATTTACCTAATTATGTTTTTTCATGCCTGGTAACATTTAAACCTTTTTAATCTTAGGAACTTTTTCACTTGTTACAAATATTTTCATATTTAGTAATTATGATTATACTGCCATTCTTAATATGAGGGAGTTGAAATTCATCTCCCTCATAACATATAAGATTCTTGGGATATGTCAACTATACAGGTAAAATTTCAATTATAGTGAAGTTAATTAAATATACATCCTATTTCTTATTCTCCAGTTACTGGCTGCTTTTCTAACATAAACTCATGAGGTTCTATGCTACCCATTAAGTATCATTTTTTAAAGTTTTATTCATTTTTGTTGTTTACATGCATTTATATTTTACATCATTGTATTCCCTAGGGTTCTCCCATCACATATCACCCCTGAGCCTTCATCTTGATCTTTTGTGCTTCCCTGATTTCTCCCTCCCTGCTCCCATCGATTATCTTTAAAATGTCTCATCTCAACTAGCATATTTGTGTTTTTCTTTAACTATTTTGTTTTGTTTTAACTTCTTTGTTTTGTTCACCTCTGACCACACCAATTCACATGAACCTCAAGTTCACTGAAAATACATCAGGTGTGTACAGACCCCTGTAAGTGGCTCAAAAGCACTATAGCAACAATTCAGTGTTCTTGAAACCTTCAGAGGACATGTTAACATTTGTTATGCAAATATGAAGCTCAAAAGAAATTTTGTATGAGGCTTCAAAAATATAAAGTCTTCCTATCAAAATTCTAGGAAAGTTGAGCTTTTGAAATGGAGAATGCCACTATACCCAGCTCTTTCTGTTTTTCCCTAAATAATGTCATATGTTCTTAGTAACTCATTGCTCTGCGCTACTGAATTCCCCACCTTAGTTCAACTGAGACAAACAAATTTTCAAAAGGATAATAAATAAAGAAAAATTTAATAAGAATGTCTGGAAATGATAATATAGAATACAAACTTATACTGACAACTGAAAATCTAGCCATAAATTTGCCTGACTAGCACTAGTGGCTACTGTATCAGGATCTCTCCAATATATTTAAGAGATTCAGTAATCTTTTTTTTTTATGGAATACTATTTTATTACTTTTCAGTAAAATGAAAATACTGAAAGATACCTTTCCCACATGGTAGAAAGTGAGTTTAGTGCTTCAATTTTTACTTGAAATAAATTTTTTTGAGGAAAATTTTCTACTTAATCTGGCACTCATATGAGTGAAAGTCAGGATACTTCCTTGATTATAACTTTTTTCTTGAGAAATAGAAATATGCCAACTTGAAGTTTTATAGCAAAATTTCAAATGATTTATTCTTGTATCAATAATAATAAAATAGTCTTGAAGCACAAAGATTAAAGATACCTTAGTATCTTTAAAGAAGCCTAAAGTTGTTCTATCATAATATTGTTTACATAGCAGTGTAGTACCTTTTATTCAACATTATATTCTTGCATTATTAGGTAAATCCATATAATGTACAGAGAACACCTGAGTGTTTTCTGTCTCCTCTGGGTTATGAGAATTATCTTGATAGCCAAAACCATTTAGATTCTAGGGTTATCATTTTACCTGATAGATTTATGCAGGTGAGATCACTACATTCTTGAAGAAACAATGAATCTTTGTTAATAGATTTCAGAATAGCCTTGGGGAACCTCCAGATTCCATAGAAGGACCATTGTAATTCAAAGTGTGGGATGAGGCACGGTGGTTTAGTTGGAACATTCATGGGGAGTTTCTGCTTCTAATAAACATATTTCTCTCCATATCACTCTTTTCTTCAGCTAATCATTGAAACCCAAGGTAGGTCTCAGTGGTATCTGGGATATAAAACTGTATCTGCATTTTATTTGTATTTAGTACAGTATCTGTCTATTCTCTCAACCTTATGGTCATTACTAAAGTTCTGAGAAAGTCCTAATGAGCTTTAAATAGGTGTCCCCCAAACAGCGCTCATGGTAGCATTGTCTCTTGCTGGGCAGAAACCCCACAGGACAAGTCCTGTGTATAATTCACAGTCTACTACAGAAAACATGTAGGACTCCTTACAAAGCAAAGTGGATTCCACCAACTCTTAGGTTTGCTGCCTACTCTCTTAGACACCAACTCCTATTAGGAAGTCTCACTCAGTATGATAGGGTGTGCTACCCCCTCTTCCCCCATTGTCTCCTGTTTAAGATTGCAGGTTTCAAAGGACAGATGCTAAAATGTGAGAATGACCTTAGTTGGAATTTCGGGAGAAAGAAGTGAAATGATCAAGGTGAAACAGATTTCCTGGAAGGCAGAAGGCGGGAAATCAGGATATATAAAGGGTGTGCAAACAAAGAGAAGGATTCCAATATGGAGATCGGATAGAGATAGAGTTTCAATGGAGGAGAGATGGGAATCGAACATCTTGTAAAGATGTGAGCCATGTGAGCTTGGCCATGTGGCCACCGGGCCTGCAACCCTTGGCTGACCCAGGCTGGCAGCATGTGTGCTGAATGCAGTTAAGGAGTTTGCAGATTTGAACTTGTGTTGGAGTTTGTTTTGCTGAGTTTGATTTGTGTCTGAAAGAGGCCATGCAAAATTTAGGCCTGAGAAGAAAGTGAACCTGGCTGGGTCCGGCACCATGAAGTTCCTGCTACCTGAAGGTGACAAGGAGAACACAGCATGGAAGACATGAAGGAGCAAGCCAAGGGAGCAGCCAAAGGAACATGTCTTCAAGCGTCTGGAGATGGACTCTGTCTGGACATTGGTGAGATCATCAGGACTGAGAGACTGAGGATTTCTGGGCAATCTGGGGAAAGGACTTTGGACAATGCTGAGAAAGGTTTTGGACAATGTCAACGTAATCGGAGTTTTCCTTACATGTTTCTTGTGTAGTTATTAGGATAATTAGAAAATCACTTTGTTAGAAATAAATTAGTCTGCCCTGATAGTCTTGCATTGGTTTGATATTTTGGTTGAGAAGGCTGGGGATGGTGGAAAGAACCCGGGGACTGCTATCCTCTGGTTTATTAACCCAAGAGAATAAAACCCTTTTGTTAATTACCTTAACAGCCAACAGTGAAAAGGTAGATGGTAAAGTTAACTATGGTAAAGTGCAGACATGGATCTGAGATGGACAGGTTGTGTAATGTGCCTCTTTATGGGGATTCTGTGGGCATGCAGTTCAAAGCTCTCTGTGCATGGTGGATATGTGATTAGGATAAAGTGCTTGCTTACCCCAAAATGGTTAATTGGTGAAGAGGAAAGTGACAAGTTTAATGTAAATTTGCCTGGCAAAATCCAGAATGTATTTAAAAAGCCAGATTTGCCGAGAGTTTGGAAGTTCAGGAAAAAGTAGTAAACTACTCAGTATAGATTAAAGATTTATGCAGCCAGGACAGTCTGAATGAAGTTGGGACCTTTGTGTTCCACAGGTAACATGATTTGGTTTTTCCCTCTTGGATACTTAATAATTGGTAAATGCCCATTTCGAAGATAATGTGCATACTGGCTAGTATTGTAGTCTTGTGTTTTTGCCTAGGGGTATTGCAGTTTTGCCTAATTGTACCAGAAGTTTTGCCTGACTGTTTAAATGAATAGTGGTTTGATAAATGGTGTAACTGGTATTAATGTTTCACTCATGTTTCATTGTGTTAAGATGGATATTACTTTGATGTGTACTTTGACTGTTACTGACATAACTGAATGTTTTTGCCTGGTACATTTGTATTTGCAAGTTGGATTGAGAAATGGGTTTAAAGTTTTTTTTTATTTTTATAGATATAAAATTTTTTTAAAGATCAGAGTGGGGAATGAGTTTAAACAAGAGTTTAAACTGTGTTTCTAAGTTTTTCTTTTTAGGTCTGAAAGAGGGAAAGAAAGCAGAGAGAAGCTGGTAGCTGATGTTTGCATATCAATAGTAAGCAGGTACAGTGAAAATGGTAATGAACAGTGTGTAGCCTGCTTCCTGGGGAGAGAAGCAGGCATAGGTGTGTCTACTTCAAGTTAAAGAGGACTGTGAATGGCCTTATTGTAGCCTGCTTCTGAGAGGGAAGCAGGCCTGTATGTGTTCAGTTGAAGTCAAAAAGTCTTCATTATACCCACTTTCACTTGTAAAATGTCAATGGTGAAAAGCCTAGAAATACTAAGTGACTTACATAGAATTTTACAACTAGGAATTGATAGAGGAAAGACCAGAAGCAATACTTTAGAGTAACTTCTTTAGTATTTTTCTTGTTAAAATGAAGATAGGTGAAAGCGTAGAACTGTTCCTTCTCCAGAATGATACATGTACTGTCTGCTTTATGTTAAAGCTCTGATATTCCAGAACTTAAAGTGTACAGTCCAAATTTGGGGAGGAGGGAGCAGTGGTGCCCACTATTATTTTAATGAATTTGAAAATTTATGTCCTTTCATATCTAGGAATGTTTTACACAGTAAAATGCATATATTGGATTCTCAATAATAAGTAATAATAATACCATAAAAATAACAAAATATTAAGAGTGGTTACTTCTGGGTTAAGGGTTAATGTTTTCCTTCTCATTTGTATTTCTTTGTTTCTCTTAATCTCAACAATTGATAGAGGTGCTGTGGTGAAATTGGAGGGCAGTTGCCCTCAGCACGGTGGTGCTGCATTATTAGAATGGCTGTCATTGTGCTCTAGTGGGTGGAGACTTGGAGAAGGGAAGCCAAGAGAAGTCTTCTTCCAAGAGGGACAGAGAGAGAGAATTTATGAGGGAAAAGGAGTAGATGGGAGAGAGCAGTGGGGCAGCAAAGAAGCTGGAGGCCTTGGAGCTGCTGCCGCCATGTGCAGCAGCAGGGCAGGAAGCCAAGGTGAGGGCTTCCATCCCCAGACTGGGCCAGTGCAGAGCCCGGGGATACATGTTGGAGAGACTTGTGACTTGTGTAAACTGACTTAGAAGTGTGGTACTTGAAACCCTGCTTTAACTTTGAAACTGTGAAGCTTGGGAATTGTCTGGAGACCTGAAGAGAACTTGCTGTGTTGCTGTTTTCATCATGAGACGTCTGAAGTGGCTGCTGCTGTTCTTTTGAATGAGTCTTGCTGGCTTTGGACCACTTCAGAGCTAAAACTGAAAGAATGCTGGAGCTGCGTCTTTTGGAGAAGGAGCAATGACACTGTTTTCATTTCTTCATTGGATTTGAATCTCCCGCTTTTGAAGGAGGAGCAACAATGCCATTTTGGTTTCATTTGACTTGAAGTGAATAGCTGTGCCTTTGGAAGAAGATCGAAGATGACATTTTGGTCTCTTCAATGACTTAAAGGTGGGACAGCTGCCATTTTGTGGACACAGATGACTGAAGGAGCCATGTGCACTTTTTCGGACTAGAGACAGATTATCTGATAAGATTACCAAAGGGGTTCCTTGTACTCTCAGTGACTATTGTCTATTTTGTTTTTTTAATGAGTAAATCTGTTTTTGCCTCTTTTTAAGGTTAGTGTGGTCTTGCTCCTGCTCATGCAGGCTCGGACAAACCTAAGGAGTAGCTGGGTTTAAAGGGACAGCTGCTCCCGTTTGTAAGTTTAGTTAGGTTCTCTTTTCTCTGCTTTGTTGGTTTTGTTACCAGATTTCATAATCACATCTCAGTTTACTGTGTAGTTTACTTCTAATTAAAACTACAAAAGGAGCTTGGTATTCATGAGTTCATGTTTTAGTCCTTAAATAGGATGTACTCTTTTATTTAACAATGACAAATACATATAGATGGTAAATACTTAGCATTATAATGCACTGCTTTTTAAAAATTTTCTCTATCTATGACCTTTTAAAATAATAACCGTTAGTTCCCTCTCTGAACTGGAGGGAGGAGTGGGACCAAGAATCTGCCTCCTCAACTAGGTAATCCTTCCCTGCCCTCCTTCTGAATGGAGTGCACAAGTGTAAGAATGTCAGGACCTTTTTATCATAGATCCTGAGGCCATTTTAAAAATCATAGCTAAGATTAGCAAAAATTAAAATGATAAGGGAATATCTGGTGCTAGCTCTTAAAATTAGGAGTCTGAATTTGAGTTTGTCAAGTAGAGAGAGAAGAGGGTGTCCAGTTGCAGAAGGGACAGAATTGGATAGACAGAAAAATGACACAGTGACGTATCCACTAATAACAGTTTAGGAATAGGAACTGAAAAGAGCAGACAATAATGAGCAAAGCTAAAGGAGGGGCATCTAGAAGTAATAAAGGTAGAAACAGTGATAGCTGTGATAGCTCAGATTTGTGTCATTTTGGAAAAAATAATTTAAGTGGTCTTTTTTTTTTTTTTTTTTTGAGACTAGGTCTCACTATTTTTGCCCATGGAACCGCAGGCTCTCGTTGCCCGGGGTACCACAGACTCAAGCAATCCCCAGCCTCAGCTTCCCAGGTAGCTGGGATGACAGGCGCGCGCCACCACACCCAGCTATTTTTTTTGGAACTAGGTCTCGCTACCGGCCCCAGGCGGGACTCGAACCGCGATCCCTAGCCCCGGCCGCTTCATAGGCTGAAGCTTACAAGCACGAGCCACCGTGCCCGGCCCTAATTTAAGTGGTCTTAATGACATATAGATATGCTTTTCATTGTGGGAATGGAGGGGGATTCCATGAACAGTTATTGAGATAATATTTACTGGAAAAAAGATAAGTTCATAACTACTTCAAAACTATGCTTAACTGAATACATGGCAGCCCTATCGAAAGGGAAAGATAGAGTGTGAGAACTTTGAAAATACTGAAATTTGAGTAGCTACTGGAGGTAAAGAGAGTCTTTTTCAACCAAAACAGAAAGGCTTTCAGAAGATGTGACAACAGTGGATTAGCTTATATTTGTGAAAAGTGAAACCTAGGCTTTGAAAATGATACTTAATTATCAGGAATGTAACAGTTCTAGATAAACTTCCATAAACAAGTAATTAAATAAAAATATGTGTACTAGATAAATACTGTGATAATTTGGCCTATTTTATTTTTCTCATTTGTTTATTCATATAGTTAACCATGTTAGTGTCAGTGCAGAAAATAAAGCAGAGGATAAGACTGATGTGTCCTGAATATCTATCTTATGGAACTTACAGGCTAAATGGGGAAATGTTCATCCAATAAATGAATGCACAAGTAACTTTAAAAATGAATTTTTTATTAAGTATCTACTTAGTGAAGTAAGATATAACTTTAAATGATATTTGAATTTATAATTGGTGGTAAAAGTTTCATCATCTTTTTTTTTTTTTTTTTTTTTTTTTTTTTTGGAGACTAGGTCTCGCTATTTTTGCCTGTGGAACTGTAGGCTCACGTTGCCCAGGGTACCACAGACTCAAGCTATCCCCAGCCTCAGCTTCCCAGGTAGCTGGGATTACAGGTGTGCGCCACCACGCCCAGCTATATTTTTTTTGGAACGAGGTCTTGCTATGTGCCCCTGGCAGGACTCAAACTACAATCCCTGACCCTGGCCGCAGCATGCGCCACCAGCCCAGCTCATCATCTGTTTTTGATGAAACTCACAAACCATACAATTCACCCATTTAAAATGCACATTCACAGAGTTGTGAAATGATTTCCACAATCTGTTTTAGAATATTCTTACTGCCCTCAAAAGAAATCCATGCTCATTCCTAGTCACTACTACTTCTTTATATTTCTACTCCTTACTACTACTTTATATTTCTAAGATTTTCCTACTCTCTCTCTATAAATTTTATCATTATATGTGGTATTTTGTAGCTGACTTCTTTCACTCTGTATGTCTTCAAGTTCATCCATATTGTAGCATGTGTTGTTACTTCATTATTTTTGCTTGTTGAGTAATATTCCATTATATAGCTCTACTACATTTTGATTATGCATTCATCAGTTTATAAACATTTGGATTATTTCTAGGTTAGAGCTACTATGAATAATACTCTGCTACTGTGAAACTTTCTCTATGAAATTTTACATGCATTTGTATAAAAAATGTTTAGATTTAACCATATCTTTTTCATCTTGAAAATTCCATCTTGAATCTCAGATTTTCATTTTGTAATCACTTCCTTCTGTTTCAAATACTTTCTTTTGAATTTCCTTTAATGAGATTCAGCTGCTAGCAAACTTGCTCAGTTTTTATTTTTCCTATCTTTCACTGTTAAAAAAAACACTTTCTAAAATACAATAAAGTATAAATATTGTTCTGAATAAGGTATAAATATTGTTCTGATAATTTCTGTATATGAAGACTTTTTGTTGTTTTGATAGCTTTCCTTAATGGTGAATTCATTCGTTTCTTTCATTGTGTGCTACTCATTGTTTCTAGGAACAAGATTTTCAATGAAGATGACTTCCTCCATCCAAAATTATTTACCTTCTATTGCCTTAATTCTTTAATTCTTTGCAAGCTAGTGATCACTTTAAATTTTTTTTTTTTTTGAGACTAGGTCTCACTATTTTGCCTGTGGAACCGCAGGCTCATGTTGCCCGGGGTACCACAGACTCAAGCAATACCCAGCCTCAGCTTCCCAGGTAACTGGGATTACAGGTGTGCGCCACGACACCCACCTTTTTTTTGGAACTAGGTCTCGCTACGGGCCCCAGGTGGGACTCGAACTGCAATCCGTATCCCTGGCCACTTCATAGACTGAAGCTAACAGGCACGAGCCACCGTGCCAGGCCTAGAGATCACTTTAAACACAATGCACAGCTTGAGGATTTTGGGTTACACAGAAGTCTATGTGGATTACAAATGCACGCAAAGACTAATTTAATATGTACTTATTCTTTCCAAAAAGTGCAGATTTTTAAGGTCCTAATTTGATGTAAAGTGGATAACCTCAGACTTTGAACTTTGTGTTTCATTACTAGAGTGATTGTATGCAACTGTTTTTATTATTAATTTTTTAAATATATTTTAAATTTATCTATATATAAATTTCACATCTTTGTAATTCCAGGGATTCAGCAACTTAGATTTTCTTAAAACTAAGCACAATTCATATTGTCAGCTGCCCAAGTAAGTGAAGTTTTGGAAGTATGGGTTTACCATGAACCTTTAGGTACTTTTATAACCCTTTTTTAGAAATAGCAGGTGAGAGATAGTTTTTCATAGCCAAGTTGAAGTCAAGACTCCAAAAATGCTTTCTAAAATGCAAAATACTGGACAGATATAAAATAGCACAATTTTAATAATTTTGTTTCTGGCTTAATAATTAATAATTTTGTTACCTGCCCTCAAGTCTCTTTTTACTCTCTTGGGGTCACTTCTTTTACCATCCCTGGAATCTGGTGCTGCTATGTATCCTATATATCAGTAATATAACATAATTAATGCAGGAAGACTAAAGCAGTAATGTATAATGCTGTACAGAACTTTGCTATAAAAGAAGCCGCCTAGGAAAAGATTATATATATATATATATATAATAATCATAAGAACATATTCACATATTTGTTTTCCCCAGGGTTCACACACCACCTCCTCTCCCTCCACTTTCCCCCCACCCCCGGTTATGTTCTTTAGTTTGATTGTTAGTTTGTTTGAAATTTTCCTACTGGCCTTTGTTTTGTTTTGTTTTCCTGTGTCCTATACACTGGTGAAACCATTTGGTTTCTGATTAAAAACAAATGAATTTTAATTCCTTCACTGGAGTCACTACCTGAACAAGTTATGTATGCTGAAGTAGTTCAGTTTGCTATCTCAAATAATATTACAAAATCAAAGATTTCTCACTTGGATAAAAGTTAGTTCTCACACAGTCTACATTGAGGTTACAAAATGTCAAATCACAAAAATACACACAGTCCAGGAAGCTTTGAAATAGAAGGGCAACTCTCCTCAGTTTCCAAATCTTCTGCCAAAAAATGGAGCAAGGTGACACACTGAAATTAGCACTGAAGAAGATAAATTTGCTCTTTGATAGTGCCAGTATTATAAATCTAAGGAAATTAAGATATGAATTTCATTGTTAGTTTGCTGGAGATATCATGGCTCAAGTAACAGAAATAACTTATCTTACAGTTCTGGAACCTGGAAATCCAAGATCAAAGTATCTGCAGGTTGGTTTCTCCTAGGGACCTCTCTCTTTGACTTGTAAGTATTTACTTGTTGCTGTCCTCACATGGCTGTTTCTCTGTGTACACACATTTTTGAAGTTTATGTGTCCTATTCTTATAAAAACACTAGTTTTTAGAAGCTGGGTGTGGTGACATGCACCTGTAATTCAAGCGCTGGGAGGCAAGAGGCCTGGGATCACTTGAGTTCGCGGGTTCGAGACTACCCCAGGCAACATAGTGAGACCTGGTCTCGAAAAAGCAGCCAGGCTTGGTGGCAGGTGCCTGTAAACCCAGCTACCTGGGAGGCTGAGGCTGCGGATCGCTTGAGTCCACATGATTGGGACAACCCTGAGCAACATAGTGAGACCTGGTCAAAAAAAAAGAAAGAAAGAAACAAGTTTTTATTCCTAAATATATAAATATTGTCACATTCTGAAGCCTTCAGGGCTAGGGCTTCAAAATATGAGTTCGAGTCCATAGTATGAATTCAGTTCATAATAATATGCAGTTTTCAAAAATCCACAGTTCTACTGAAGAACTATTGCAATAGTTGTGGGTATTGGTGAAAAAGAAGGAAAGATGAGGTTTTAAAAAGACTTTAGAGTTTTAAAAAAATTTATTTATACATAAAATTTCATATCATTGTAATCCCAGGGATTCAGCGCCCCCCAACCCTTCCCACCATTCCTCCTCTTTACCCCCTGCCCAAAGGTGTGTGCTTCAGTTTGGTGCTTAACTTGTTTTGACTTTTCCTCAGGGCTTTTGTTTATTTTTTCCCTATATCCCATATATTAGTGAAACCATTTGGTTTCTGTCTTTTTCTTTTTTACTTGGTTCTGCTAATATGATTTTAAAAAGACTTTAGATTTGATGAAAAATTGTTTGATATGACATCAAAAGCATAAGCAATAAAAAAAAGCAGATATACTGGACTATGTCAAAATGAAGGTTTTGTGAGCTCAAAATGAAATACAGTATACAGAATGGGAAAAAATACAAATTGTATATCTGATAAGAATTTAATAGCTAGACTATATAAAGAATACATAGGAGACAATAACAGTAAGAAAAACAACCTGAGTTTTAAAATGGACAGGGAACTTTGAAAAGCCATTTCTCCAGAGAACTGCCGAACACAGATGATGAAACCTGTTATAGAGATTATCTAAAACAATTACACCTGCAATGTCACTGGGGACTGGGAACCAAATCTCAGATCAGCGACACCTTCAGCAAGGACCAGGCATACCCCTTTTCCACAAGGGGAGGAAGTTGCAGAAATATGACAGTGGTCCCACAGCAGAGCTGCAAACCAAAACTGAGGAGACCAGTCAAGGCCAACCTTCTGCTGATGGCTGTCCCCTTGGGGAACTTCTCTACTGAGAAATGCTGGGAGTCAGGCTCCCTAAACCAAAGACCTGAATCACAAGGCGAAGAAGCAGTGAAATGGAACAGAAAATGGAATGGAGGGGACAGTTGGCAAGAAAGAAGAGGCACAATGGTTCTCCGGGTAGGCCCAGACAATGCTTCCTTTGACATGGTTATGCCTCTTCTGCTTGTGTATTAAGGCCACATCGGATATTACCTGTTCTAAAGTGCCTTTGTTAGTCTACCGCTTCCCCTCTTCTCTTTCTCTTTCACAGTCCTTTAGGAGCTGAACTAAGTGTGTACAGACAGAACTCTTTGGGAGTATATATAGAGAGAGTCACTTCAGCACCTTCTTCATGCATACACATGCACACAGTTCATTGTCATGAGTAGGGTTACCAGTTTTAATCCAGGACTCCCTGTTACATTTGAATTTCAGATAAATAACAACTTTTCTTTTATTGTAAGTACGTCCCATGCAATATTTGGGACACATTATACTTCAAATTATCTAATTGAACTGATTGATCTAGATTTAAAATTATACAAAAAAACTATGTGTTTCCGTAAATCAGATTTAGCAACTTCCTGTATTTTTCTCTGCTTATGTGGCAATTCTAGTCATGAGCCACAGCGAAAGGTAGGTAAATGATGCCAGTTTTCACAGGTGATTAAGCTGAATGTTCGATAGACAATATCCCCAAAGTCATCTAATTAAAAAAATGAAGATATGTTGTTAGCCCAGGTTATTGCATAAATCCCTCTTCTGCTTCAGCAACCAAGGACAATGGTGGGAAAGCAGGAAGGAGGTAGCAGAGTAGAAAAATTGCAGACCCGAGGTTAGAGCCAAGCTCTCAACCAAAGAGGCACCCTGCCCATCCCTGCCAGGCTTCCCTCATTGCAAGTCCAGTTCTCTATATGAGCATGCTCTGTACTCTTGTGTTGTTATTTTCTTTGTTGAATTTACAGAGACTGGCATGATAGAGTACTTGTCTTCCAGAAACATCATTTTGATTGTATTCTCACTACAACAAGCCTGTCCTCCAGCAAGTCTCACAGCCAAAATCACCACTTCCCCCATGTTGCTGGACAAGAGGGGATGAAGGAGGTAAATTGGAACCTCAGGCCTAAACTCCTTGACTTCTGGCTGCTAAGATATAGCCATATAGCAAGTGGGACTTGATAGTAAAAGTACTAATATGAAGAGTAACTGCCATATGTTAATACTCGATAATGTCAGTAATAACACAAATGGAATTTTAGGATTCTCTCCATACAAACAGGCAGAAAGTAGTAGTGTTTTCATTGTGCAGGTTTAGGGAGGTAATGCCAAAAGGCATCCATCAGAAACAAAATCCCTGTCTAATTTGCTCTGCCCTCAAATCCTATGATACATAGTTTTGTTTGCTTCCATGCAGCTATTACAGTTTCAGTATAGCACAAGGAAAATCAGAGATTTAGATGAACTCCTGTCTGTCTGGGTTTGCTGTCTCTACTTCTAAAGAGTTTAGCTAAGGAGAAGTCATCTCTACCAGCCTCATTTCTTCTTTTCTAATTAATCAGATGTGCCATAACCTAAAAGAAGTATTTTTTCTGTCCTCTGGTTTCCAAAGTGCCCCACCCTCTGGTGTAGGCTTTGCATCTCTAATGGCACAGAATGAATGAACAGGGTATTCAATGAGAGAAATATGTGAAATTCACCTCTGAACAAGCAGATTCTGCAACTATTGTATTATACTGGCAATTAAGGTATGTACAAAATAAAGCTTGTGTCAAGAACTCCAGGAAGCGCCTCCCTAAGGCTAAATCAGGAAATAAAAAATAAACGTTGTATTAAGAATGCAGAACATGTAATTAGAGTCACCATCTTATATAAATCTGAAACTAATCATAAGAAGCCATGGAAAGGGAAGTCTTGAGGAATAAAAGTGTTCAAAGACAATTGTTGCTATTAACATGAAACTTCCTTAGATTTATGATGGTGTGTTTTGAGGGTTCAAGAATGACTTTTTCGGTTTATGTGTGTCTACTGTCATTCCCACCCACCTCCCATCCCTGTCTGCTGCCATTTTTAACTCAATAAGTGCCAGGGGGCCCAAATTAAAACATGCTGATCTAAATCCTTGCTAGTCAGAGTGGTGCAGAAACCAGTTTTACTAGTATCTCCAGGGAGCTTAGACTTTGTGTTCCACCTCAGAAGTACTGAATCACCATCTGTATTTTCACAAGATCTCCAGGTGACTTCCATGTAATGGTCTAGATTGATAAATGATAACAGTACCTGGTGGTCCTGATGGTAGTGATGGCGGGGGCATAGGGCGTGGCAGTGGTGGGTGGAGCCTAAAATGACTTCAGTGGGAGAATTCATTCTGCAAGACCTACAGGTAGATTTCTTTTCTTTTCTTTTCTTTCTTTCTTTTTTTTTTTTTTTTGATACTAGGTCTCGCTATTTTTGCCCATGGAACTGCAGGCTCCCGTTGCCCGGGGTACCACAGACTTAAGCAATCCCCAGCCTCAGCTTCCCAGGTAGCTGGGATTACAGGCGTGCACCACCCCGCCCAGCTATATTTTTTGGAACTAGGTCTCGCAACGGGCCCAGGCGGGATTCGAATCGCGATCTCTAGCCCCGGCTGCTTCATAGGCTGAAGCTTACAGGCATGAACCACCGTGCCCAGCTACAGGTAGATTTCTATTGAGGATGTGTTTAGAAAACAATGAGAGAGAGAGACAGAGACAGAAAGAGATTGAGATTTCAGTGATACTTGGGAGAAAGCTATCAATTTTCCTTCTTATCCAGATTCATTCAACAAAACAACAAAACCCTCTGAAATACTTCAACCCCAAAGTTCATGCTTTTTCAGAAACCAGACCCTTTTAGGAATTTATACTTTTAAAAGCTTCTAAATGAACTTAAAAAAAATAGATTTGAAAAGTATGGGACCTGGTACTTAAATTCACTGTCTTCTGTGAACCTGAAGTGAGTACACTGATGAGTCGTAGTTGTAGTGTTGTATGTGATATATTTTCTAAAATATTAGAGTTGCTAGAATTGTATCTCCTACCTACATAAACAAACCAGTGATAATCCAGATTCCTGGCTATCTACTTCAGGCTGTCTGCAGCTGCAGAATATTACTTAGAACCAGAAGTTCTGTGTTATGCTTTGAAACTTATTTGTGACTAGAACTATGAGGTGAGTTAAAAGTAACCATAGAAAGACAAGTTTTTACAGGTGTTGCCAGGACCAAATGATGATGAGGAAAGAGATTGGAAATTCCCTTGATCTTCATCACTTGCTGGATCTAGGACCAACTCAAGCCAACACTGACACTAGTTTTCATGCTGCCCTACCTGCTACAGAGGATTATTTAAAAAAATGTTTAGAGCAGGGTCAATTTGTCTTCATAACAAGCTTATAGAGCTACTAACTTCTCATTTTTCCACCCTACCCACCTCTCAGATTGGTCAGTTATTTTTTTCTGCACAATGAACTATATTTAGTGGTTTAATGTATGCAAGTTATTCTTTGTTTTGATTCTGTGGTTTGACTAGTATCTTTTGGGTAGTCCCATTCCCCTGTTACCTTTTTAGAAACAGTTGATCATTGATCTTCACTTGTTCTTAACCGTGTTTCATTGCTCAAGTGTTCTGAATTTTAGAGGCAAAGATAAAATCACCAAATTATGTGCTCCTGATTTTTTTATTGAAGAGCCAGGTATCACTAGAGAAAATTTCAGTGTGATGGGAAAACAAAATAAGACACTAATCATAACTTTCCATATTACCGATTTTTAACCTCCCTGGACACCACCCATTTCTCTCTCTTTGTGTCCACTTATTTCTCCAGAAAGATTTTCTTTCTTTACAATTTTTTGCAGTAAATTGCAACCAATCTTTTGAGAAAACCTTGTAACAGCAAGAATCCCACCCCCCATCTCTCTCTCAAGGGTATCTTGAAGACAACAATTTGCTATAGAACTTGCCCCAAATCTGAATGTAAGAGTGAGGGGAGGAGCTCGATCCATTTTGCTCCACGTGAATTTTGATCCTCCAAGTCTCCTCAGAATTCTCTACAGATGGAAAACAAGTTACCTCTCCATTCCGCCTTACGACTCTCACTGGACCCCTTCTGCTCCATATGTGTGCCCTCCATGGAGAAGCCATCAGACCCAGTGGTGAATGAAGGGGGTGGACCATTGCTTAGAGTCAAACCATGACAGCAGATTCCCCTGCCTTGAATGGCAAGAGCACTTTACTGTGGAGATCAGCTGTCAGCTCCAGCCTTAAGTACAATTTAATAAGATTGAAAACTAAGCCCCTAGGCTTAGTTTGCCCAGCAGGCATGTTTGGGGTGTTTGAATAAATAGGGAATGGATATGGTTGTCTTGTAGACAAAGTCCTACCAGGCAAAGAAAACCAACTCAACTCCAGGAATGCAAAGCTGAGGCCAGGACATGTTTCTGTGTCAAAGGCCAGTGCCAGCAGATAATGGTGCAAACTAGAACCTCAAATTAGGAAGCCTGTGAAAACAGAATATGAAAGAGAACCTCAAATCCTCCTTCATTCCATCTTGCTCACTACTTCTCTTTGCAGGGTATTTCATTAAATTCAACTTTTCTATTTATTCTGTCTCTGATGATTCTTAATCCAGTACCTTGCCCCAGTATTTCTTCCCACTACACTCTGTTCATTTCTCTACTTCCAGATCTTGATCAGAAACAATTGTTAATATTCATCTGTTTTTTCCTCCCAAATCAAATCCATTATAGTGTCTACACAGCAATAGAGAGTATAGTATCCTGGTTGCTACCCTTTACATATACAAAGTCCAATCAGAAGCACCAATTGTCAGTTTTCTGTACTTTGTACTGTACAAATCAATTTTTGGACTCTTTCTTGGGCAATTACAAGCAGAATTCGAGCAGTTAAGAGAGATTTATTTTTCCACTGCCCAGAGCATACACAGAATGTATATTCTTTGCACATATAACCTGTCTGTCTGCCACTTGGCAGAGCAGCAGCGTCTGGAGTGGTGTAGGATGAGAAAAGATTATTCAGTCCAAGTCTGTTGGAGCAATGGGAAGGTCAGAGGGACTACCCCGATCACTTCCTCTGTAGGGGCAGGAGAGGGTGAGGGTGCCCATGCGAATCATAAGCATTCTCACCGTTACTGAGAAACAAGCAAAAGATAAAGTTCAAAGAAAGTAGGCAAAAAAGCAAGGACTACATAATCTCCTGGAGTCAGCATGGCCAAATGACCAAACTAATTACTTGACTGTTAATTCTATTATTTTTAATTAATTTTTATTGAGGCAATGTTGATTTACAACACAATATGATGTAGGAACATAGGTAACACCTCTTTAGATGTTTGTTACCACACCAGACCCACTACCAAAGCATCAATAACGACCACAGTCTATTTTGGGCTCCTTTACCTACCCCTTTGCTCCTCATTCCCAGCCTCCATTGTTGGTGGAGGATTTTTAGTTCTCTACCAAAAATTTTTAGGACTTTTTTGCAGTCAGACTTTTAGGATTTGTTTGGTTTAGTTTTTTCTGTTCCTTTAAAAAATTTATTTATATACTACATATGAGTGAAATTATCCAGCATTTGTCTTTGTCCTTATTTCCCTTTGAAGAAAGGGATTCATTGAGGGAAAAGTTACCGCTTCTGCAATGGCTAGCAGTGGCGGAGTGACACCTTCTGGCACACAGAGAGTAGTACATACTGGCGTGCCCTCTGAGGCCCTCCCACTGGTTAACCTTAGACCGCAATGTCTCTCTATTTACCAGGTTCAGCCTCATTAGAAACGGTCAAAGGTAGGTGAATGTTGGCTAGAGAGTTAATAATTTTACTGCTTTCTTTTACAAATATTCACTGGTCACTGATCTTTTAGGTAAAAACAAAACCATCTAGAGTATACATGCATTAGAATTATGTGAAGTATTGATCAGACTTTCCCCCAGCCCCGCTCCAAAAAAAGACTTTGCAGGATCAAAAATTCAATAAAGTCACTGCAAAAGTGGTCAGAGTTCTTCCTGGATAACACAGCAAAGCAGTTATTAAAGGGTAGTTGCAGTTCATAGTATGCTGGTGGTCCCCAGGGCAATGTGTAAGGGTAGTGGGAGAGGGGGAACAAAACAAAACAATAATAGTATTTTATAACTTTTTTTTTTTTTTTTTTTGGAGACTAGGTCTTGCTATTTTTGCCTGTGGAACCGCAGGCTCTCGTTGCCCGGGGTACCACAGACTCAAGCAATCCCCAGCCTCAGCTTCCCAGGTAGCTGGGATGACAGGCGTGCACCACCACACCCAGCTATTTTTTTTGGAACTAGGTCTCGCTACGGGCCCCAGGTGGGACTCGAACCGCGATACCTAAGCCCCGGCCGCTTCATAGGCTGAAGCTTACAAGCACGAGCCACCGTGCCCGGCGTATTTTATAACTTTAGAGGGGGAAAGCAGTGTATGACTATTTATGTGTGTTGTTTTGCTGGGGCTGCTGTCACAAAGCACCACAAAGCTGGGTGACTGAAATAACAAAAATATATTGGCTCTCAGTTCCAGAAACTGGAAGCTCAAGATCAAGGTGTCTGTAGGGTTGGTTCCTTCAGAGAATTGTGCAGTAGAATCTCTTTCATGCCTTTCTACTAGCTTCTGCGGGTTTGCTGGCAATCTTTGGTGTTTCTTGGCTTGTAGATGCATCCTCAAATTTTGCCTTCATGCGAGTTAGTGTTCTGAGTGTACACGTCTCTCTACATGGCATTCTTTTATGAGGATTCTAGTCATTTTAGATTAGTGACCCAACTTTCTTCTGTATGATTTGACCTTAATTCATCACATCTGCAATGATTTTATTTCCAAGTAGGTCACATCAGAGGTACAGCAGACTTCAACATATAGATTTGAGGGAGTCACAATTCAGCGTATAAAATTTCAGCAGTCAAATGGTAGTACCATAATCAAACTCCCTCTACTTTAGTGTATCTCGCCAGCACTGGGAATACAGTCTTCTTTTTTTTTTTTGAGACTAGGTGTCGCTATTTTTGCCTGTGGAACCGCAGGCTCTCGTTGCCCGGGGTACCACAAACTCAAGCCATCCCCAGCCTCAGCTTCCCAGGTAGCTGTGATTACAGGCGTGCGCCACCACGCCCAGCTGTTTTTTTGGAACCAGGTCTCACTACGGGCCCCAGGCGGGACTCGAACCGCGATCCCTGGCCCCGGCCGCTTCATAGGCTGAAGCTTACAAGCACGAGCCACCGTGCCCGGCCGGAATACAGTCTTCTATAGAGCCTGATAGTAATCTCCTTTAAGATTGGCTAAGACACTTGCATTTCTTACATCCACCATTCACTGTTTGGTCAATCCTATTATAATGACCATCTTTGGTTTCAGTTGGACTATTACAGATAACATGTCCCATTTCTACCCCCCAGAAACTGAGCATCCTTGCCAGTATGATCTCTTTGTCACTGCTTGTAATGGCCCAGGTAAAACCATCTCATTCTCTGCCATGTTAACGTCCCCTGCTGAGGATGTTAATTGCTTTGAGTTTAGAATTTGTTTTAATACAGTGAAGCTTCACCCTAGGCCACCTTATCTTTGTCTACCCACTAGGAGACCATCAGCAGCAGACTGTTTTCTCTCCAGTCCCTCTGCCAACTGTGGGTGGTGATTGCTTCACCAGTCCAGTAATGCTCTGACTCATTTCCTTCTTTCTTCTACCCTTTTCAAACGGCTTTCGGCTTTTTGCCTTGTGCATCACCTCTGAAGGTCCGGCAACACTAAGTTGTCAAAGGTGCGGTTTATTTGCTTCCGTAGTTCGCCAACACCTGGGTTCTGCGAGGTGTGCACGACTCTGTCGTCTCCAGGAAAATGGAGTGGAAACCTTTTAGAACAGTCTGTCTTTAGCTTTGGCACCGAGCTTAAGATCGAACCTGCTGTGCGGTGCTGGGGCCACAGTGCAGCGAAGCCCTGGGTCATGCCTAAAGGGAGAGGCTGGGGGAGATTAGGGGACCCCTAGTGGGTCCGCAGCTGGCCTAGGAGAAGACAGGGCGCTGGGGGAGAGGTCCGTGGGTCTAGGAGTGACTCCGGAATATGGAAATTAAAGTGCTGGGTGTAACAGAGGATAAAGGGTATTTTTTCCAGTTTCCAGTAATATATTTCTCATCATGAGATCTGTTTGAGAACTCATCAGAACTGCTTTTAATGTTCATATTTCTATAAACAATCTTCTCAAGACAGCCTACACATTCAAGCAATTCAAAATTCTTCCTGTCTCTACCCATTGCCAACTTCCACAGCCCCTTCCTTATATTAAGGTATTTGTTACAGGGGTACCCCATTTCCCAGTACCAAAATCTGTGTTAGTTTGCCATGCTGCTTTTACAAAGTACTACAAAGTCCCAGAGAACTTAAACAATGGAAATGTATTGACTAGGAGCCCTGGTTCTCTTTCCCATCTTGTAAGATGGCATATGAAAAATCTAAGAAGCTAGGCACTAAAGAAAAGAAATCTGAAGCCAAGAAAACTGATGCTTGTGGTAAGGTTAAGAAAGATAATCCCTCAGCCAAAATGCCTTAGAAAGGGAAGCCCAGCTACTACAGAAACCTTGTCCTAATCAGAGGAGTTGCACATCTTCCCTATCTGCTACATACTCCAGAAAGACCATGTACAAGAGAAAGTATCCAGTAGCTAAATCCAGGACTGAAAAGAAAAAGAAGTTTCTTGCTAGTGTTTCAAAAACAGTTGGTGATGAGAATGAGTTGTTCTACTTTGTAAAATGCCTAGGTACTGTCCCATTGAAAGTGTACCTCAAAAGCTGTTGAACCACAGCAAAACCCCTCCAGTCAGCCAGAGAGAAAACTCTGAACTATTTGGGACCATTCTGATAATCACCACAGAGGATGGTTTTCCTGAAGCAGCTGAGGAGTGACTTGCTACTTGTGACTGGCTGTTGGACCCACAGTTGAAGTTCCATCCACATAAAACACGCCAGAAATTTGTCATTGCCGCCTCCATCAAAATTGTTATCAATGGTGTGAAAATCCCAAAACATCTCACCAAAGCTTCAAGAAGCAGCTACATAGAATAGAAGGTTTTGGATCTTTTATAACATTCAGCAGATAGTCTTCTGTTTCTTTCAGATAGGGAACATTTTCAATATACAATCACCAGAGATAAGCAGCTAATAAAAAAGAAAAGGCATTTAAATGTTCTCGTGCAATTGTAAAATTCTCAGGAAGTACAAAGGGGAAGGATACCTCCTCCTTTTGCCTACCATCATTTTGAGACAGTAGAAAGTATATCAATTTTTTGTCTTCCCTTTTATGGTTACCAGATAATTCTACTCAAAACATTCATTTCAGGTATCAAATATGGTGACTACCATACTTAATTCATCTAAGATATATGGGGACAACTACATGTAAGATTCATGTTTATCCAGAGTAGAAGATTCAAAGGAGCTTCACAGGTTAATGGAACAGTCACTGTTAATGTTGCTGTCCATCGACATACCTGCAAAGTGCTCTATGGAGGGTCAATCATAAATAATCAATAGATAGTTAAAAAATCGTTCTACCTCACTAGTAATCAAAGACAAACAAATTTATAGGTTAGTAAATATCATTCATTACTCCCTAATCAAATTGGTGAGCTTTTTTGTTTTAAATCATAATATCTAGTCTTGACCAGAGTTTGAAGAAATAGGCCCTCAAACATGGTAGAAAAAAAACCCCTTTCAGGTGGATAAATTAGCAAAATTCTTCAAAACCTTAAAAATATGCATATCATAGTAGTAGTTGTTTCCACAAGTAGACTTAATAAAGCCTATTTTCCAAAGATATTTTTAGAGAAACATTTGCTTTATCAATATTTCTACTGGCAATAATAACAAACTGGTCACAATCTAAATAATAATATAGTTAATACTTAATTGAGCATTTACTGTGTCCTGGGATATAAATTAATTTAAACTTTGCAAATATACCTGTGGGACAGTTATTGCTACTCTGATCATCTCTTGTTTTCAGGTGAAGGACAAGGCATAGAGTGGTTGGTTAAGTAACCTAGGCATATACACTAAATGGAAGAGTCAAAGTTAACCTCTAGCTGTCTAGTTCTAGAGTTCATACTTTGAACCATTCTATTTCACTCTCCAGTTTAAACAGTTAATGGTAAGAAAATACTTAAAATTAGCAATGCTCAATGTGTATGGGAGTGTACGCATATGCATGTGTGTGTGTGAGTGAGCGAGAGACAAAGAGGAGGAGGAGGTGGAAGAGGAATGAAGAAAGGAGGGAGATGAAGGAGGGAAGAAAAAGAAGGAAGGGGGAAGAGAAAAGGAAAGAATACAGGGATGGAGGGAAGGAGAAGAATGGAAGAGAAGAGGAGAAGGGGAAGGAAGGGAGGGAGAGAGGGAAGGAAGAAAGAAAGAAAAATGAAATTAAAGAAGGGGATGAATATGTTGTATCAGGTGGGAGAAGTATGTTATGAGACTACATTCATGTTGCTTATGTCCATGTTAACATGCTATCCATGTGTTTATATTCATATATTGGTGGGGTTAGGTTGTACTGAGTTGTGTTCTAGAAAGGTGTCTTTCAAACTCTTTTAAAATAACCTATTATAAAAATAAACATTTTACACCATAATCTTGCACATTCATAAAAGATTGAGGGTCATCTCCTACCAATTGAACTGTGTAAGTTTTTATCAGTAAATATCTATTCCTGTCATTCCACCGCTGAAATATTTTGAATGTTATATATATTGTTTTACACACACACCTGATATAAAGTTTCATGAAACAATACTCAACTACGTGTGAGGAATTAATAGTTTCTATTCTTTTCTGTTTCATATGCTCTTAAAAGCATATGTTCTTAAAATTCCATTCTGTTCTTAAAATTATGATAGTCATCCTTTAGATATCACCATTATAAATATGGTGTCCACTCATGGTTCTTGTAATACCTAAAGTATCCTCAAGAGGGTACCACAACTCTAGCCAGATTTATTTTGCACCAAAGGATCCCATCCTGGAGAGAAAGGAAGAGTAAGGATTGTCTTTTGCAGAACACACCGAATAGGCCAGGACCGTGTACTTAATCCTAAGGCAGCCTGTCTCTTGATCACAAATCTATCTAAAGGCTAACATGAGATAACTCACCTCCTACATATATGACTAGGTCCCATCAGAATCTCAGACTTAAGAGAAAATGGCGGAAAGATTTGAGTGGTTGATAAAGTAAAGCAAAAGGTAAAAAATCCATGAGATAAGGAGAGGTTAGAAGAGTAATAATAGGTCACTAATAAGCAGTGATTTCAATAAGCTGAGTTATGGGACTCTAGTAACTGTATAAAAGCGGATGATATAAGAAACTAGGAAAGTTATAGAGGCCTGTTGCTGAAAAGAAGTAATAACAGCAACATGGGGTAAAGTGTAGTTACATAATGGAAACTTATAAGACCTCAAACTCCTTCCAGTGTCCCTGGGCTTCTGCTCCAGAGGCTTGGTCATACCTGGATTTGTTTTCCAGGGATCTTAGGGATACCTGTACTCCTCAGTATTAGGGGTCTTTACAGTTACAAGTAAAATTAATCAGGTACAAGGGTCACAATGTAAAAAAAATTATCAGTCTTTTTCAAACAAGATACTCACTTTTTTTTTTTTCTTGAGACTAGGTCTTGCTATTTTTGCCTGTGGAACCGCAGGCTCATGTTGCCTGGGGTATCACAGACTCAAGCAATCCCCAGCCTCAGTTTCCCAGGTAGGTGGGATTACAGGTGCATGCCACCAAGGCCAGCTACTTTTTTTTGGAACTAGGTCTTGCTACTTTGCCCCGAGCGGGACTCAAACTGCGATCCCTGGTCCCTGCCGTGGTTTCCTAGGCTGCTGCTTACAGGCATGCGCCACCATGCCTGGCTAAGATACTCATTTTCAGCTTTTTGATATATTGGCCATTTGGCCCAGTCCAGTGATTTGATCTAACTGAAGAGTTGCTTCTCTGCAGTGATTGCTTTGGCCCTATTTTTCTGGCCTTTTCCTTTCTCTATGTTCCACATGTGAGTGAAACCATATAAGGTTTGTTTTGTTTTTTTCTCCTTTTGGCTTATTCTCCTTACCATAATCTCCTCCACCTCCATCCTTGTTGTAGCAAACAGCAAGATTTTATTTTATTTTTTATAGCTGAGATGTACTTTATATATGCACATCTTCTTAATCCACTCATATGTCACTGGGGACTTTGATGGGTTCTATAAACTTGGTCATTGTAAATAGTGCTACAGTGAACAAAGAAGTTCCTTATCCTTTCAAATTAGTGTTTTTGTATTCTTTGGGTAGATACCTAGGTATGGAATTTTTGTATCATATCGCAATATATTATATAATATATGTTTTGAAAATCCTCTGTACAGTTTTCCATAAAGGTTGGACCAGTCTACATTCCCACCAACAATGTACAAAGGTTCCTATTACTCTACATCCTTGCCAACACTTGTTCTCAGTCTTTTTGAGAGGGGACATTGTCACAGATGTGTAGTGGTAGTTCATTGTGGTTTTGATTTGCATCCCCAGATGATGTTGGGCATCTTTTCATGTGTTTGTATGGCCACTTTTGTGTTCTTTGGATGAGTGTCTATTAACTTTTCTGCCCTTTCAAGAAGAGTGAATTTTAGCATATTTTTAAAGAAATAGAACTAGGTTGCTGAATGTCTCCAGAGGATCATGTGTTTTGGATCGGTCCCCAGGGCCTTACAAGATAGCAGTGTCCTGGGAACTTTCCTCAAGAGGCCACTCTGAACAAATTTTGAGAATCTACAGTCTCTAAAGGCACACTAGAAAAATGGTTGGAGTGCGGTACTAACTAGTTGAAACAGAGATTACCCAAAGATGAGAAAGAGCACAAATATTTGAATATATTTCAGAGATTTTTTTTAAACTTCTAAAAATTATAAAATATTTGGCAGATATGCATAAATATAATCTATAACATTCTAAAACATTAAGATAAAAACAAGAAGAGTATATCCGTGACTCATTTTAAAAAATAGAATATGACTGAATCATGACCTCAATTAAAAAAAAACAGAACTTGATTAATCCCTTTGAGAACCTCACATGCCCGTGTCTGAAACCGTGTCTGTAGCTCCCTCCCTTCCAAAAATAACCAATCTTTTGAATTTTGTGTTTAACATTTATTTCCTTTATGGTTTTATTGCAAATGTATATATCTTTAACTACCTAAATTATTTACAGGTTTTAACTCTAATCCTCACAAGAATCATATGAGTTTAAATGTTATTCTAGTTCAGGAGAGTGTGAAACTGAAGCACAGAGAAGTTAAGTGACTTGTTCAAAGTCACACAGCAAATCAGTGGCAGACCCTGATTTTTAAACCCAGATAGTCTGCTCTAACTTCTGTATCTATAGCTACCTATCATACCTACTCTTTTTGCTTATTAAACAATTATATATAGACTTCTGAAATATTTTTAATGCTGTACCCCCAGCTTTATTGAAAGTGATTGACATACATCGTTGTTTCAATATAAGGCATGCAGTGCAATGCCTTGATACATATATACTGTGAAGTGATTATGACAGTAGATTCAGCTAATATCCTTATTCTCATGTAATATAATAAAAAGGTAGAATGTAAAAATATTTTCTCCTTGTGATGAGAATGTTCAAAATTTACTCTTTTATCAACTTTCTTATATATCATACATCTGTATGAGCTAGATAAATATGCCTACTGTTTATTTATCTTACAACTGGAAGTTTGTCCTTTTGACCAACTTTCTACTTACTCAACAATGTATCTGCATTCTAGTTATTTTTGACTCATATAATCCTATACTGTCTATTTGTTTTGCCCAAAAGCATACTTTGACATGTGGATTTGAAGCCATGTGCTTTATTTGGGAGGTTTACTCTGTATTAGTGAGGTCTCTCCAGAGAAAGATAATAGGATACAAATATAGGTACTGGCTTATAAGTTGTAGAGAACTAAATATTGTATCACCTGACATCTGGCCTGGAGAACCAGGCCCAGTTGAAGGCATGAGAATTAGAATCCAATAAAAATAAGTCCCTATCTGCATCTGAAAGCCTGAGAACCAGCAATACCAGTCTGAGGGCAGGAGAGAAAGGTCTCAGATTCAGATGAAAGAGTAAATTCACCCCTTCTTCACCTTTTTGTCTGATTACAATTCTCAGTGGATTGGATGATGCATTGGTAAAGGCAATCTTCTTTTACCAAGTCCACCTGTTCAAATATTAATATTTGATTTGATAATAATATAGATTATAATATTGAAATATTAATATTTCCAACCCCCCCCCTCCTAGACCTTGAAAAATTTTACTATTTTTCTGGGCCTCCCTTAATTTGGTTCTGTTGACACAGAAAATTAACCATCACTACCACAAAAGCCAGTAAGAAAGTAGGGAGCCGAGATAGAAAAGGAAAAGCAGCAAAGGGTTGATATCAAAGAAATGACCCATGTTCAATTAGCATTTAGTCATACTGAGGAGCTTTGGGAACCAGAGTGGAATGTTTAACTTTGTACATTAGCCCACCCAGCTTTTAAGGTATCAGACTTCTAGACAGGGTAAGTTCTTAGCACTTCTGCCCTGCCTTGAGTGCAGGTAGAACAAGGTTCACAAACAGAAAGTATCTCTGGCGAAGTACTGACATACTGCCAGCTGGGACTGGATTCACCTGTGCTGAAATCATTAAGCTTAAGGTGATGTGAGCAGGGCACAGACAGAATCTGTTACGTAATATTCTGTGAGCATTTTGAAACTTGCTTTTTCATCACTGATCACCATTGAGATTTTGAGATTTATCATGTTGAAATGTTGAAATCACTGTGGTTCATTCTTTTTTTACTCCTATATTCTATTGTATGAATATGTCCTATTGTTTATCCATTCTTTTGTTAGTGGACATTTGGGTTGTTTCTGCATTTTGTTTTTGTTATTATATTAATGTTGCCTTGAAATTGCTTGCATAAGTCTCTGGTGGCATTTGGGGTAGAGTTATTTCTTTATATAAAAGTATAGGTTTTAAAAGTGTATTTATTTATATACTCGGTTTGCTTCCTAGTAATTATAGTAGTTCTTCCAATAGAAGTACAAGTTGCGGATTACGAGAATTCCTAATATATCATGTTGTTGCCCAAAATGGAATTGTCAGACTTTTAATTGTTGTAATCTGCTAGGTGTAAAATTATAAACAGTGACAGTTCATATATATAGGTCTGTTTTTACATATATTTGTAAATATATATGTATATATGCATATACATATATCTATGTGGATTCAAGGTCAAAGTGTTTTTTATCATAATTTAAATTGTTTAAGAAGATTGTATAGCAAGATTTGGAATTATGACTATGAATGAATGAAATTGTCTTGTTTACATAACTTGTATGATGATGCCTGGATATTAGGTTATAAGTATTAGAGTACCCAGATACTTGAGTAGGCATCATTGCTGGGTATATATGTGAAAGTATTTCCAGACAAAATTAGTATTTACATCAATAGATTCCGTAAAGCAATTTTCTCTGCTCAATGTGGTAGACATTAACCTTCTCGTGAAGACCTGGATAGGACAACAGGGTAGAGGAAAGAATTTGGTCCTTTCTTCCTGACTGCTTGAGCTGGGACATCTAGCTTGTCCTTGAGGTGATTATACATTAGAATAACCACTTATTCTAATGTACAACACAGCAGGAAATGTAAACATTAATGAATTTTTGCAACATCTCTAGTGAAGGAGGAAGAATTATATTAGAAATCCCCAAGAACAGCAGGCATGTTGGCGCTTGCCTATAATCCCAGCGCTTGGAGGCTGAGGCCAGGGATTGCTTGAGTCCGGGGATTCGAGACTATCCCAGGCAACACAGTGAGACCTAGTCTCTAAAAAATAGCGTGGTGGCATGTGCCTGTAATCCCAGCTACCTGGGAGGCTAAGGCTAGGGATCACTTGAGTTTGTGGGTTCGGGACTACCCTGAACAACATTTTTAGAGACCTAGTCTCTAAAAATAAAAATGTCCCCAAGATTAATTCTGTAGGCCTGCCATAGCAAATTGCCACAAATGTTGATGTGACTTAAAACAACAAAAAATTTATTCCTTCATGATTCTGAAGACCTGAAGTCCAAAATCATGGTGTCAGCAGGGTTATATCCTTTGGAGGCGCTGAGGGAGAATCCTTTCCATGCTGTCTCCTAGCTTCTGCTGGCTACCTTTGGCACTCCTTGCCTTGGGGCTGCACAACTCTGATCACTAGCTGTTTTCAAATGGTCTGCATGTGTGTTACATATTGCCTTCTCTTCCTTCTCTTAGAAGAGCACTTGTTATTGCTTCTGGAACACACCCTAATCTAAGAGATCACTTCTTGAGAGCCTTACCTAGATATACCTGTGAAGACTATTTCCAAGTAAGGTCACAATTACAGGTTTTGGGTAGACATTATTTTTTGGGTAGACACTACAGGAAGCCACAGAAGATTATTGGCAGGAGAAGTGATTACATTACATAGCCAGTTCATATCTCTCTTTACGGGGTAGTGTGGAAAAATACCATGCTGAGTGTTACAGATGAGATGTCTTCCTTTGTATATTCTGAGAGTTAATAGAAGCTTGGTAACAGATGTCTGCTCTTACTAGGAATTGTCAGGGAACACAGTCAAGGGGAAGTGGTGTTAATATTTTCAATGCAGAGAATATAAATGACTCTAAGAAGGAAAAAAATATGTGCTGTTGATGGACAGATTGTAGAATAATTTTTATTGTGATTTATTTGTTATTTTGTTTATTATATTGTTTTTTTTTATCCCAGTCTTAATATCTTTCCTGTTTTCTTGAAGCATATTTGATATATGTTTCAGGTGTACAATATGATAATCTGATAGTTGTATATATTGTATATATATATCACAATAAATTTAGTTAGCATCTGTCATGATACATAGATACCAAATTTTCTTTTCTTGTAGTGAGAACTGATGTCTGTCTTTAAATTAAAAAGCCTCTCAAATGTTCATTCCTGGAAAACAAGCCTCTTCTGTAATATTCTATGTATTTTATTTAAAAAATCAGAAATCAAAATGTTAACATTTTTGTTCTTGGTGGAATTTAAGGTCTATAGTTTTCTGATTTTTACAATAAAAAAGTTAAGTTCATAAATTTCCCATAATTGGTTACAAACATAATACCATTTACTTCATGAGATACTTAATTTTCATTATGAATCTAGATTTCTAAGCCATAATTGTATTCCTGTCTAGTTTGTCTTAAAAAATAATAGACACTATTCTAAGAAAAGAAGTGTGATTACCACCGTTGTTATGTCTATTTAGAGACCAACTAATGTAGTAGGGGAGGGTAACTACAGTAAGGCTAGCAGGCTTGGGCTTGAGTGAGTGCAGCGCTATGCTCACACTACTAAAAATACTTAATTATCACAGAGAAAATACCTTTGTGAAAAAGGTCTTAAGCACCTTTCTCAAAGACCACAAATAGCCAATGCCACTATATAAAAAGCTAATATAGCTACACTCTGTAAATGAAATATATATATTTTCTTCTCACTCTCTACTCTTTAACTTTAGACCTTCCTCTTATGGCCACAGTTACATGATTGTAGAGCCAGAGATCTTAAGAAATCCATCATTCTCTTTTCATAATGAGGAAAAGGAAACTTTTAATGTTAAATAACTGAACAAGAAATGAGTGACAAAAACGAAGTAAAAATAGAAAAAAATTAATTGTGGTGACAATTACACAACTATGGGAGTTTAGTTTTAGATCTCATTGCACATTTCAAACGGGTGATTTATCTCAATAAAAGGTTAAAAATAAATAAGTATACTAACTAAAAATGAAATATTAGCCTGTGAAAAATGAATTGACCTCATGGCCTGGGTACCACACACGCCATGAAATTGACATAAAAAGTATTCCTGAGCTGGTAGATCCATGGACACCTGGAAGAAGTCAATGTCAATTAACTTGGCAGGCGCTCAGATAAAATGCTGAATGCCACGTGCGTTAACACCTGGCATTTTCTCTTTCCCAAGAGGAGTCTTCAGTCAGTATTATTTGGCCACACATAACAGGAAATCCACCTGACCCAAGGTGACTGAAACAGACAAGGATTACTTTATCATACCGCCACAAATTTAGAGTGGGCTTTTGCTGGTGATAGTTGGTGACACGGCTGAATGGAGCAGCCAGGGCCCACTCTTTGTGACACAGTTGAAAATAGGACGTGCCAACTGCCCTGGTGGGCGGGGTCAGAGTCGGACAGAAAGACCAGGCGGAGGAGAAACGGGAAGCGTAAAGGGGAGAGTGGCCGGCAGGAGTCCATATGGTCGAATGCTGGAGCACAGCGGTCAAGGGGTGACCAGACACCGCCAGAGGCAGGCCGGGTAAGAGTGGCCAGCAGGAGCCGTGGTGACTGGATGTCACAGAATAGCTGGCTGGAAGGCCAGTGGTGGCCAGGAGTCATGGTGTGGCCCGGTGTGCAAAGGGCCAACTGAAGAAGCTGGGTGGAGCCAACTGCCAAGGTGGGTAGCATTGTAGCCAGATGCTGCAGAACTGCAGACCTGGAGAAGAAAGGTGCATGGAAAAGCTGCACAGAAAAGGGGGGTGGTGTGGGGGGTGGGGAGGAGGCTTGTTTTGTTTGAAAAGCTGGTACCTGGCGTGTTTGGAGGGCACCTCAAATAGACTTGAACTGAGAGTCTTTGCCTGGATGATGTGATGAAAAAACTGGAGTTCCCCCTACCCCCGGTATTGGGGACTCTTTGGTCGTTTACTTGTTTAAAATGTTATGAATAAATTTAGATACCAAGAGCGTGGGTGGGAAGAACCTGGGAGCGAAAGTGGAATTTTAAAAGCACCGCTCATTTTTTTCTTTGTTTAAGAGGCTTCTTGTCCCTTTTTAGCACCCAATATCTGACACTGTTTCAACCGTAGCATCTAGGTGCCACACTTGGGTCTTTTCCTTGATTTCCATCATAAATCTTTTTTAAATCCCCCCCCCCCCCGCTAAAAAATATTTCCATAGCAACCTGAGGGGAAATTTTTTTTTTTTTTTTTTGAGACTAGGTCTCGCTATTTTTGCCCGTGGAACCGCAGGCTCTCGTTGCCCGGGGTACCACAGACTCAAGCAATCCCCAGCCTCAGCTTCCCAGGTAGCTGGGATTACAGGCACGCGCCACCACGCCCAGCTATTTTTTGGAACTAGGTCTCACTACGGGCCCCAGGCGGTACTCGAACCGCGATCCCTGGCCCTGGCCGCTTCATAGGCTGAAGCTTACAGTCACGAGCCACCGGGCCCGGCACTGAGGGGACATTTGTTTGTTTGTACGCATATAAAGTCAAGCCTCTGAACTTTGGTCAAGGAGGCTATTGTTGACTTGTGATACTTTTTTAAGAATAGAGAACTCAAAAAAAAAACAACAACAGAGAACTCCAAATAAAGTCTATAGTTGACATACCAATGCTGATTTCTTAGGTTGGATAAATATATCATAGTTGTCTAAAATGTTTCCAGATGTTCACTCAGAGACTCCCTTGTAGCTGGGGGCAGGGGTTGTTGGGGTCAATGAGTCTTTTGAGAAAGTTGACCAGAGGCTTTACAGATTTCCTCTTTTATCATCAAAGAGGAGGTGCATGAAGAGAGCTACCCTGTAGATCCTCTCCTGTGAAGACATGATGGACTTCCCCTTTCTTATGAACACGAAGAGCAGGGAGGGTATCCCAGGGAAACTATGTAGAGTTTAAGCTTGTGAGCAGCTATCTCTGGGCTTCCTACAAGCTTTGAGCCATTTGTGTGTGGTTTTTGTGAATGCAAGGGTCACTATTGTGTTAACTCACTTTCATTTGGGTGTTCTTAAGTTTAGAACTGAAAATATTTTGATACCTTTCTACAACCAGAATTTCTGTAAAAAGGCCCATATAGACTGTACCTCACACTTTTGTCTCAATTATTGAAATTTGGTTTATATGTATTACCCGCCAATATTCTCTTGTGAAGGTTTCCATGGGTCTTACTGCTTGATCCATTAAATACTTCTTAGACTTTTCTCTATGTGGTCTCTCTGCAGCATTTAAAAAATCCTGGAAATAGTCTTTATGGTGGTTCTTCTGCTTTTCCTCTGACCACCTCTTAAATATTCTTACCCAAAGTTTGTTTCTTGGTCTTTTTTTTGCTTCTTAGTACATGCTTTACAAGGAAAGCTTATATATCTATGGATACAATTTATATTTCTATACAGATGACTCTCAAACCTGTATGAGTAGAACTCCACAATTTAGTTGGAAATATATGTCATTTTTAACTCAAATAACTTCCATTCATTTCAGGTATAATTTAACTGTCTTTTCTCTTCCTTTGTTTTTATAGTAAAGCTGCCATTCTGATTGGATATTGAATTACTTGAAGAGTTTTTTAATACTCTGATGCCCAAGGGTACACCCCAGACCAATTACATCAGAATGTCAGGCAGTAGTGATTTTTAAATCTCCCAGATGATTCCAAAGTGCAGCTAAACAGAGGACCACTGACTTATCAGTAGAGTATATACGAGTCTGGAGTCCCACTGTGGATTGTAACTCTGACAAATCAATTAGCACAGTCTTTGGAGTTTCAGACATTGATTTGATTTCTGGCTTACTCCTCACCAGATGCATGAGTCTGAAGAAGTTACTTAACCTCTCTGAGCCTCAGGTTTTTGTTTTGAGACTAGGTCTCGCTATTTTTGCCCATGGAACTGCAGGCTCTCGTTGCCCGGGGTACCACAGACTCAAGCAATTCCCAGCCTCAGCTTCCCAGGTAGCTGGGATTACAGGCGCGCACCGATTTTTTTTGGAACTAGGTTTCACTACGGGCCCCAGGCGGGACTCGAACCGCAATCCCTAGCCCCCGCCGCTTCATAGGCTGAAGCTTACAGTCACGAGCCACCGTGCCCGGCCCTGAGCCTCAGTTTTGACTTAAATGAAATGAGCAAAACGATGCTTACCTTGGAAGGTTTTGTGGAAATTAAAAATAATATATTTTAAGCACCTGATACCTAGCTAACACTGTATATGATGAATCTTCTATGTCTACTAAAATGAACATAACGAAGACTGTATCAAAGTGGGGAAAAAGGCATATGATTTTAACATGAAAGGGGCATATTAAAGTAGATTCTCTACTTCCAGCAAAACTTAAAAGTGTTCTTTGCCCACGTGGATCGTGCAGACGCCAATGACTAAGAAGCCGAGTACCTGGAGCCTGGGAGACTCGCCGCCCCACGGGGAATAACCCGGGGCCTCTAGAAATAAGGCTCCGCAGCCAATGCGGCGCTTCGGCGGGCGGGATTGGCAGCCTCGGCCGTGACGCGGCCCGGGCGGGCAGGGTCGGTTTGCGACAGTGGCCGCGGCCCGGCCGGGGGCACCAAGAGGGGACCCGCGGCGCAGCGCCCGGCCCGCGCGCCGGCTCCGGGCCAGCTCGGAAAGTCTCTTCCTTCTCCGCGCGCCTGGCCGGCGCCGGGAGCCGCGGCCCGAACCCCGGCGGGGCTGCGGCCCTGGAACCCGCGAGCCCTGCGCGCGCGGCCGCGACTCCTCGGCGCGCGGGCGGTCGGGGACGCCGAGGTTTGGCCTGCGGGTGCGGGGTGTTTCCCGGGAGGGCGGCGCAGCTGTGCAGGGCCGGGGCGGGATTCGTTCTCCCTGGGATCTGGCCGGCAGCGGATCCGTTGCTGCGCTCGCGGAGAGCGCGGGGCGAGCTGGCCGGCGGGGATGCAACGCGAGAGGGAGCCTAGTGGCCTCGGCGCGGCGCGGCGGCCACCTGAGCCGCAGCGCTGCGGGCGGGGTGCGCGGGGCTCGGGACGCGGCTCCCGCAACTTCACTTTTCCTGCCACCCGGGAATTGGGAGTTGGAGGAGGGGGAGGCGGAGGGCGTAGAGAGGGGCTTGTAAGGGTTTCTTTTCTGAAAACTTTCCTACCTGAGCGCGAAGGGATGCGCGCTCCCTGTGGAAAATCCAGAAAGCTTGAGCAATTATTGTGTAAAGAAATGGGGCGGGGGGGAGAGGGGAGAAGGGGAGGGGTGGGGGGAGTCACGTGCTGCCCCGGGGATGAGGGGAAGCCGATTTGCTCCGCGAGCTGCAGCGCCCGGCGGACCGGGCGGCCGAGAAGGCGGCGGGCTGCACCGAGCGCCGAGATTTGGGGAAGTGGCGGACGCAGGGCGGGGGCGTCCCGGGCAGAGGCCGCCACGCGCTGTTTGTTTCCTTTCACTTCCTGCGGCAGCGGCTCAAGATGAAGAGCGCGGGGCTGGGGCGCCGCGGCCTCGTCTCCCGGGTCTGAGCACCGCCTCTTCACCCCTGCGGCCACCGCGGGGACTCTCCGGACCCACCTGGGTTTCAGCCATGACTCTCTGGTGAATAAAATCGGCGGCGTGAGGAGTCGCGGACCTCAGGCTTCGGAAGGTAATGCCGGCGCGGCTTTGAGTGTCTTGGGGAAAGTGAAGGACCCCCCAAAATGGAGGACTTTTCTACCAGGACTTACGGCACCAGTGGCCTGGACAACAGACCTCTGTTCGGAGAGACGTCGGCGAAGGTGAGCCCCGGGGATTCCGGGCCTGGGTGTGTTTGTCTGCTTCCCTGTTTGTCTGTCCCTGACCCAGAGTCGGGGCTGGGTCCTTCTGCGGCTCCTGCAGGCACTTGTTGGAAGAAAGAGCTGGTTCTTCAACTCTGCTTCCCTCTCAAGATGTTTGCCCTGCCACTCGTCTCCTTCTTTGGGACGGGGTTGGCCCAAAGCCTTGAACGCCCGGGGGTGTCGAAAAGTTCAGAAAGTTCTGGGCTGTTGGGGATTTTCGGGGAAGTGGATGTGATTGGTCAAGGTGCAGAACTGTAGGTAGAGGAGTAGTGCTGATCTTCAAGAGGTTTCCGAGGTGCACCAGACTTCCTTAGGGTACTGTTTTTTTTGTTTTGTTTTGTTTTTAAAAACAAACGATCCTCAAACAGCCTCCCAGGCAGCTGGGATTACAGGCGCGCGCCACCACACCCAGCTATTTATTTTTGGAACTGTGTCTCCCTACGGGCCCCAAGCGGGACTCGAACCACGATCCTACGGTCCGGCCATGGCTTCCTAGACTGCCGCTTACAGGCATGCGCCACCATGCCCAGCCAGGGTGCTGTTTTTTTTTTTTTTTAAAGTGCCCTGAAGAGTTTACTGCTGAGGCAGCCAAGCAGAGAAAAAGGAGAGAGGCGCATGAAGTGAGAGGTGTACCTGATGGCGCCCCACTCCAGGAAGTGCTCAAAGACTAGTTCCAAAGAAGCTGTAGCACTAATCTTTTAGGTTTTGTTTTTTTTTTTTTTAAAGTATAACATTCTTTTTACAAACTTAATCATGTGATGTCCTGCGCCAAATGTTGAAGAGAGCTCTTTTCTATTCCTAAACATTAACTGTGGTAGTTTGCACAAGATTTAGCCTGTTTTTTTTTTTTTTCCTTCCCCCAACTAGAAAGTGGCATCGTAATCTCTGACTCCTGAAAGTACTTTCAGCTTCTCACAAAGTCAGGTGTAAATGTATTCCCAAGCTACTTGGGCTTCTCAGCTTTGGCAGGGCCCTCTGACAGAAGGATGGGACAGTTGTTCGCCCTGGTAGTTTGGAGCAGAGCCTTGAATTTGTAGGTTGCTGGGCTGCGACAAGACTGCCGCCTTTTTTTTTTTTAAATTAATTTGTGCTTCCTTTTTTCAAAGCGTCTTAATAAAGTGTTTTAAACTTGAGCTCTGGGAAGATGCACTGAGTTATTCCCTGGCTTGGCATAATCCCAACCCAGAGGCACTTGGTTTGTGAAACATGATGACTCTGGTTCATAGCATTATGTAGTAGGCCTTGGGAATCAGAAAAAGTCAGTTAAGTACCACAGAGACCCGGAGGAATTAGGTAAACAGGTGCCCTTGTATCTTTAAACAGGAGTTTAAAGGGGCATCTTGGGATGCAGCAGAGAAACTAGTTTTTCTTTGAGAAACTTGGGCAAGAATTTACAGGATAGCTTTTTCATTCATCCTGTTTTGGCTTTACAATTTCAGGTATGAATGTCCCTAAATTGGGGTTCCAGTAGAAGGGAATCTGGGAAGTAGAGGCAGTTTTGCTATCTAAAGGCGTCAGACCAAGGGCATCTGGCTGTCTCACTGCCCCAGAGCTAAAAGGTTCACTTTTGTTCCCACATGTCTCAGGACAAAAGTTGGGGTTCCAGTTGATGCAGACTTTTTGGCCTTTAATCCTGAATGCAACATACATGACTTGGTAATGGAGTTGATTTTTATAGATATAGATATTGTGTACTTATTTAGTCCAAAAGTACAGTGTTTTGGACGTACTTAGTCCAAAAGTATAGCATCAGTTAGGCAGTATAGCATCAGTTAGGCAGTTTTAGGCTTTATAAGGGTAGATTTAACTAATGAGAGATTTAACAGAGAAAAAGTTAAGAGTAACATGTAATTCCAGATCTCTCAAAATTGTTCCTTTTAGCTCTCTGTGAGGCCAACAGGTTGGCAGTACATTATTTAGAATGAATAAAGGAGATCACTGGTCTAAGAATGAGAGAAAGTATCATATATCATAAAATTGACATGCCAGATCTGAAGGGGAGGCCTCTGTCTTTATTGCAGCAAACGATTTTGAGACTCAGGTTGGTGGGCAAGGCACAGGAGTGGATGTCAACACTGAAAGGTTAGGACACGTGACAGGGGTGCCCTTCCCTCAGAGGAGTCACTTCAGGGCAGAGTGCACTCCTGGCAACCCTGAGGAAACTGCACTGGCTCCTGTGTGTGGGTATTCCCAGATGTCTCTCTTTCAGATGCCAGGAAACTGGACACGACAGCCATGTCGTGTGAATTACCGCTCTGGAGGAAAACATCCAGAAAAGGGACAACCTACTTCCTCTCATACTCTGAAGAGTTCTTCTGAACTTTCAGTAATTGTATTTTCCTTAAACAACTGCCTGGTATATAGTTTCTCAATTTTAAATCAATAGAAAGCACTGGAACTTACAATTCCTGACAGAGTAGAGTCTGGAGGGAAGTTTGTGTTCTCAGTGCATGGTACCAGGAGAGGCTTTCTCATCTGTTTTCAGATTTGCTTTGTTTGGTCACTGAATTCCTTTGTAAGAAGGACCTTGTTGTTCCTATTTTACAACTAGAAGAGGTAAATCTTAAAACAGGCTACTTGTTCTGTTACACAATTCGTCTTCTCGTAATGTTTCACAATGACCATCTACATACCTGTTGCCCTTTCACAGGAAATGGGTAAAGTGGTTTTACCCAAAGTCATAGAGTGATAAACATCTGGGAATCTACTCTAGAGTAATAAGATTATCCAGTGCGCCTTGAGCAGTACCCTTGAGGGCAGTCCCTGTAAGACCTTCTGTCTACTTCTTCTGGATGCATGTGGTGATTTTGGTTACTGAACCTCAAGTTTTATTCATCTTTAGCATGCTCCTTAGGAATAACTCTACAGATGGAGACATGGAGCAGAATGAATTAGTTCTTTTATCATCACGTAAATATATGAGGAATAATAGATAAAAGGAAAGATGTTCATCTTTTGTAGAAACATATTTTTCATTCCTTGATATCTTTGGAATGACATATTGCTGTGTGGGCCTTATGAATCTTGGTCAGAGAGTCCAGATGCTTTTTTCTTCTGTTTGCTCCATTCCCAAGTTCTGTAGTGTAGTGCACCTCTTACAGGTGGAAAACAAATGTGGCACTACTGTTGTGATAATATAAACCAGAGGTTTTTCAGCCTGTGCTGTAGTTGAGCACTTTCTAAAGGAGTACAACTTAGTAGAAATATGATGTGAGTCACACAGGTAGTTTTAAAAGTCTTGGTAACCGTGTTCAAATATAAATAGATGAAGTTAATTTTAATGATGTTTTATACAACTCCATACATCCAAATCTGTCTCATTTCATTGTATAATCAAAATACTTTGAGTTCTACCTATCATCAGTATGAAAGGTACAGCTACTTTTTTTTTTTTTTTTGCTTCAAACCCACCTCAGTTTGCACATGCACATTTCAGGTGCTGAGAAACTCTCACAGTAGTGCTAACTGAACAGAGTGGTTCTAAAGCCAGTTATTCTTGTGATTCCATAGTTGTTTTGAAACATATTTCTTTACTCTGGGACTCCTCATAGCCTTTAATGAGCTACTTTTCATTGGGACTCTAGTTGGTGGGCAGATAATACTTTCAGAACTGTTTTGGTGCCTAAGCCAGCTCTTCACTCCCGGCACAGGAGCATTTCTGAGCCAACATCTCTGAACCAGAACACCCTTTGGGAACTGGTGTTTAGGAATCTCTTTCCTCTGCCCCTCCATCTTTCCAATTTTGTAAACTCAAACCTGGAGACACTCCCCTCTCTCGTCCATGGCTGTCTTTCAAAGTTTGCTTTAGGAATGCACACTGCTGGGGCCTCTTCTGTCACATACTGGAAAGGCAGTAAGTTGTCCTGAGGTCTGAGTCCGTCTGGATATCTTGATTTGCTGGTTGGCTGCCAAACCATCTGAAATCACTTCCAGCCCAGTGCGGGTGGGGGAGCCTAGGCCATGAGAGGGAGGATGGTTATGTCTGTGAGAGAAAGCAAACTCATGCCTGGAGCTTGTGCAGTGTAGATGTGAAGTGAATTACAGCATTTGGTAGAAGGCAGTGCAAACTTCTTTCTGGATCAACCCATTCACAGAATAGACTGATTTTCAGTGATCACAGAAGTGTTTCATCCTTTAAGCAGGGTGATTAACCGCTGCCTTTTTATTCCTACTTGGATATGATACAAGAAAAGTGAATGACTTTAGGGAAAATGCATACACTAAACAGATAATAAAGGGGGGACCTCTGTGTAGGGAGTCAGTGAACCTTGAGGCTTACATCTTTTTATTTCTGAAGACAACCCATGTACTAAAGGTTTTTCCTGCATTCCCCTTCTTTCCCTACGGTGAGGGGTAGGTGGGTGAGGTGGAAAGGGTAGACACATAAAATAATGTAAATTAAAAACAAGGCCTTTTTATGTGTTTAGTTCAATTCAGACAATCCAAACTTGAAGCACCCAGGCTTCTGTAAATAGCAAGGTAAGGTGGGAGTGCTACTTCAGGCCTTTTTATTGGCAGGAATGGCGGGATAGGGGTGGGGTGTGGGGGTTGTTGCTGCTTAATAAAGAACAAAGTTGTGGTTAAGATTGTTGTTTGTAAACCTGCTTCCCAACACCCCAAAGAATGTCCTCTGAGGAATGTGGGCTGCTAGCTTTCCTCATAGTTTTTGGCCAGTCCTCTGAGCTCAACTCCTGTGTCCCATCCCAGGCACCTGATTTGTTTTTGCCTCTCCTTTGCCCTGACATACTGCTTTTTAAAATAGTTCCCCTTTCTTATGTTGGGCAGTTTCAGATAGACTTTTTCTCTTTATAAGTTTTTCTCTCCCATCCCTGGACCAGAGGATTAGGGCTTTCTGGGGAATGGGTTCAGATATTGGTATTTAGAAAAAGCTTCTGAGAGGATGCTAGTATGTATGGAGAAGTGAGATCCCCATCTTGCCAGTCCTGAGGTAAGCCCTGTCCAGCCTCACACCTCCCCACAGGTCCCTTTCCTTCAGCAGCTTCCCAGCTCTGCAACGCTCAGTCTTAACTCCTTGCTTTAAAATCTTTACTACACATCAGTCTGCATCTGTACTTCCTTCCTAAGAATCTGGGAGGTCAGAGAGGCCCTAGCACTTCTTGTGCTGTGAGAAATATGTTTAGACCTGGCCTTCCTGACTCTACACAAACTCCTTCAGGTTAGGAGCTAGTGACCTCATTTCTCTGGTTTGTCTGACACTAGGTTCATTGCTTGCCCAGTTCTTGATTTTATTTATATTCAGTTTTAAGGGAAGTGAAGAATTAGCATCACCAAAATTAACTTGTATTCTTTAGACATTTGAACCAATGTGAGGTGGGGATTGGTCTTCCAAAACCTAGATTGCGGCACACCCCCAGGTGCCTCAGGCTCTCATCCAGTTGAAGTCAGCCCTCTCTCTCTTCCTCTTGAGCCATGGCACAGGGGCCTTAGAAACAGTCCAATATTGTATAAAAAACTTAACCTGAGGCCTTGCCTCTCAGAAGCTGATGACCTGCTGAATTTATTTGTGGACGTGGTTTTTGCAGTAATAGGCTGGGTCTGCTGAGTGGAATCCCCCTTTTCCTCAGTCAGTCCACAGGTTGTGTGTAGGTAGAACGACTATTTTCTGAGTTGCCATGGGGACAGGTGGGTTCACATGTCTTTATGGGAGTAATAGAATGCATTTGAAATTCAAGCAGCTCTAGAAATTGGGCCAGGACATGGGGCTCACTCAGCTCCCACTCATCTCTGAGGACCTCATCTCTCATTGATACGATGCCTCATACAGTGTTAGTAGCAATCACACTAACACCACCATTAGCAACCACTTACTGACCCTCTGTTAAATGTCACTATTCTGGGGGCTTTGTATGTTCCATCACTGCACAGATAAGGAACCTTGGGCTTGTGTATTAAGTGACTTGGCCTTAACCACAGGAAGGCATAGGGCAAGGAACTAAATCAAAGCTCTGAGATTCCTCCCACCTTTGAACTATGCTCCTGGTTCTGAAGGGCAGCATGCACAGAGACAGATACTATCTGTGGGTACTAAGTCTAGGGCTCATTTGTTCCTTAAACATGTGAAGCAGTTTGTCTTCTGTTTTCACTTTGATCTGGTTTGCCTAAGTGGTACTTTTGTGAAAATAATACATTTCAAGCGCATGTATCTGTGAGGAGAATCTGGTAGGAGAGATATACAAAAATATTCACAACATTTTGATGCTTTAAAATGTGAATCTGAAAAATAAGGGGGAAACATTCTAAACTTCCTACACATTTACTGTCTCTGAATGGACATGAGGGAAAAGTTGTTAGGATCTGTAGATCCTTAGCAGTGCAAGGTGTCTGAGAGAGTTAGTTCGAAAGTGTGGGTGTGGTGTGCCTGTATTCTCATAAATCCTTTCTCATGTATCCTGTCCCTGGCAGCATGCCAAGTTTTGTGTTTTTTGGGGGGAATCTCCAAACAATAATGCCTGTGATGAGAGTTTACTGTTTCCCTAAGCCAGTGTGGGCAAGGTGACCCTTGCTTTACTAGTGGAGAATGTTGTCCCCATGATGGATGCTGTTCCAGTTTGCTTCTGTCAGCAGTGGGAGCAGAAGCCCAGGGGGAACCAAATAAAACCCAATTTTAAAACCTGAGTTTTCGTGCGTCAGCTGGACCTCTCACATCCTCAGAATGTTTATTCTTAGATGGTTGCCCTGTGCGCATCTGATTGGGTCATTTCCAGAGCTCTCCTGAATAAAAGTTTTCCCCTGTGATTTGGAAGAAAAGGAAAATTCATTTCTGAGAATTGACCTTTTATTTATGGTATTGGAACTCAAGTTTGAGAATTGCAACACTTTGGATGCAAAATTGTAGGATGTGGCTCAAGGGTCTGAATCACTGTTCAGGTTAACAATGGCAGGAAGTGGTGCCTTTCAACTTTTTTAATACTTGCTGAATGGATTGCCTTTCTTCTCTGTCCCTTGCAAGAAAAGAGAATCACTGCCTAAATGGAAGGGAGGGAAGATTAAGTACTGAGTATGAAACAGGATAGAAACCTATGATAGAAGAGTGGACCAAGTGCCAGGAAGCATGGAGGAAAGGAATGATGCATCTCGCTATGATGCTTCAAAATGTGACTGAAAAATAGAGGAAATGTTTAAAAACATCTACACATTTACTTTCTCTGAATGGACATGAGTGAAAAATTGGTGCTAGGATCCACACTTAGTAGGTCATGGTGTATCTGAGAGTTGTAGGTTCTAAGAGAGGGAGTGTTGGGGTTAGTGTATTTTTAAGTCTTAAAACCTAGAAACTGGAGTTGATTTTTGACAGGAGATGATAACTGGGAATCCCAAGCAGGAGGTCCTGCTTCTGTCAGAGGGTTTGGTTCAGGAAAAGTACAGATATTGCTGAGGAAACTGAAGTTTGTGACTGGACTCTTGAACTTGGAAGGACTAGTTGGAGGAACAGCTGGGTTGGATAAAGACCTTATATTTTTGTGGTAAGGAATACGATTTTCTTTGGAGGCTTTAGGTTTTTTTAAGTGTGTATGTATGTAGTCTTTTGTTCAGTTGCTGCTCAGGTGCATACTACATCCCAGGCAACATGCTAGATAATATATCTTTTCTTATGGAACATACATGTACTGAAGGGAAGTTAGAGAGATTTTAAGCAAATCCATGTTCTTCTTTTCCTCTCCCTCCCTATTAATGTCAATCATCCTGATCTTCTTTTCATTCTTCCAGTTTCCAGCTTATTCCTCTAACAGTACCTTTGCACTAGCTGCACTGGCTGGTTTGCTATACTTTTTTGCCATATACCCCCTTGGTCTCACTTCTTATAAAGTCTGCCCAAATCCTCCACACTCTTAGGAGAGTTACTTCAACTTTTTAAAAAAATCACCCATTTCCACTTTGATCATTCTTCTTCCTCTGTCCTGTTATACTTTCTTCATAACATTTATGTAAAAAAGAGGGGTATTGAATGCTTAATATCAAAGAGGGAAGCAGGATGGATGAAGACTCTTGATATTGGAAAGAGTTGAGACAGACAGGGACAGAGATGGACTTCAGGAGGGAGGTGTGACGAGGACAGAGATAATCAAGTCAGGGAATGGGTGTAGAATTGACAGAGAAATAGGGCACATTCTGGTACTCTTTAGCCTGAAGGAGTGGAAATGGGGATGAAGAATTTCCCTTTTTATCTTGGCCTTTTTTTTTTTAAACAACAATGCCTAATAAACAGGCTTTTTAAGAGTAAGATCAGGAACCTGAGTTGGAGTGTCAGACCACTTTCTGGAAAGACAGGAACAGCAGGAGTGGCTGCCTCTTTATTTTTGCTGCTTCTATATAGATTTTACAGGAATGGAAGGGCTAATGATTTTTAATTTTAAAAGGTTCCATCAAAAGTCCCAATCTTTCCGGAATCTTTTTTCTGCATTTGCTTATTTGTCCCCTTCTCTACTTTAAGTTTAGTGTTTTTAAACAAAATTAATGTACATTTAAGGTATTCAAGTAGATGACATGTTTAGCTGCCAGCATGAATCTGTAGTAAACCCAGTTCCTTCAACTAAGAGTTGCGCATATAATCATGCCATGCACTGTGCTAAGCAGAGATGTGAGCAGTGCCACCATCTGCCCATGTGGTGACACCTTTCATGTAGTCTTGGTAGCTGGTTACTTCCACGCTGGACTGGGGCAGTTCTCACAGGCACATAGTTTGCTTTTGTTGGAATTAGGGAAAGGTGCTGGTGCCTCTGGGAGGATGCAGGCCTGTACCAGAGTGTACAGCTTGGAGAGCATGGCACTGGCTGGATTTCAGCAACACAAGTAAGTGCAGTGGCCCAGAATCCAACAGTGGACAAGGAAGAGGTGGCCCTTAGTTTCCCAGACCTTACAGTGTGGAGATGGACAGGTCAACCCTGAGATAGAATTGAGGTATTTTATGAATACATGATTAGGTCATATATGCAGAATCTCTCTCAAAACTGTACTGTTTGAATATTTACTTGTTGGTATGTCTGTGGTGTGTAAACACATGCACACATACACACAATGTGACTTAAAACTTTCAAATGGTTGCTGAGTATTTCTTTGGGAAGGACATCCTAAGGATCAGGGCCTATTCGGATCCTGTTGCTCTTTCTTGGGGAGTAAAAATAAGCAACAGTACAGGATCGATAGCTCTGGCAGAGAATAATTTAGGTGGAAATAGGTTAGCTATTTTCTGTGAAATAATTGGAGACTAGCACTAGAAGTTAACCTGGAATTCCAGTTCATTTCATAAACAGCAAAGTTTAAGAGCTGTATTTTTCTCTTTGTAGTTGATTTCAAGCACATTAGTTCTAATACTGCCCTTCGAAACACTGTTAACTTCTTATTCTTTGCTATTATTCTATCTTTGAAGACTGGAAAATGGAAGAGCTGCTCCACCTGAAGAATAATCTCTGTGCCTGGGAAGAGTCTTCACTCTGATTTGAACTTAGTATCCAAAACAATATAGTTGGGAGTATAAACTTTGGATTAGTGTTTTCCAACATAGATGTACACACAAATCATCTGAGGATCTTGTTCAAGTTCAGATTCTGATTCTGTAGGTCTGGGGCATGGGCCTTGATTTTGCACTTTTTACAGGCTCTCATCTAAGGTTTCTGCTTCTTAGGGTTTTAGACTCACATTTTGTTGCAAGAATGAAGAATAAGGAGCTCAAAAATGGGGAATTTCCCAAGGTTAATGCTTCTTTGGCCTGTACTCATGATTTTTTTTTTTTTTTTTTTTTTTGAGACTAGGTCTTGCTATTTTTACCCGTGGAACCCCAGGCTCTCGTTGCCCGGGGTACCACAGACTCAAGCAATCCCCAGCCTCAGCTTCCCAGGTCGCTGGGATTACAGGCGTGCACCACCACGCCCAGCTATTTTTTTGGAACTAGGTCTCGCTACGGGCCCCCAGCGGGACTCAAACCGGGATCCCTAGCCCCGGCCGCTTCATAGGCTGAAGCTTATAAGGCACGAGCCACCGTGCCCGGCCTTACTCATGGTTTTTTTGATAGAAGGCCTGATAGAAAGCCAAGACCTTGTCTTGAGGAAAACCCTGTGAGAAATCCTTGTCACATTCTGAGTTCATCCCTTCTTGGGAACCCCAGAGAGGACCATTACATCAGAATAGAATAACTGATCTTTACAAAGATGACTTGGAATTGTGTTCAGTGAACTGTCTAGAAAGCAGGCAAGCTCAAGAAAGTAAGTTCAGATATATTTTCACTAGATTAAAGTCAAGCTTACACGGTTAGGTTCAACAGTTTGGAAAATCACTTATGAGAAGCCTATATTTCTGAAACACACTTTACTGTATTGCTTTGTGAACAATTTTTGAAATCCCATCTGCCACTTGTTATCTTCATATAGCCCAGTGGTAGCATTCTCTGTTGCTACTTAAGAGTGAGGAGCATGAGTTGAATCTGTTGATTTTCTTCATTTATTGGTATGGAGACCATTGGCAAGTTTTCAGTTTCCTTGAGCTTGCTGTATAGTATGTATGGTAACTTATACATCTAGGACTTTTCGAAGTATTAAAGCTCTTGGGGTAGTTACGTCTGTTCACTTTTATTCCCTGTGCTTCCAGCTGCCACTACTTTAATAATTCTGGCTGGCAGGGTTGCGTGCTTTTTAGAGGGTAGTGATTCTTACTGGCTACCTCTCACCTGATCCTTTTCATTGGCTTCTGTTGGTAGGAGAGAGGTGCACTGACCTCTATAAACTTGTGAATTCCTGGAGCTCAGGGGTGGAGCAGTCTTGACTTCTCAGACTAGATCAGAAGAATTTAGTAGAATCTTTTTTCACAAAGTGGAAGCAATAGGGCTCCATAGTTTGTTTTATGTACACATTCTTTTAAATACACACTTTTGTTGCTCATTCCAGTGTTCTTCCCATTTCTGGGCCTTGTCTTCTTGGCTGCTTATGTTCCACAGTCTGCTTTTCTCTGCTGAGACTCACGCCTCAGAAATTTGACTGCTTGGTATTCTCATGGCCTTAGCCTTTTCTAATTAGGTCTTTAACTCCTGTGATCTCATTCTGTTAGCTCCTATAAAGCCAAATCTTGACCTTGTAAAGTCAGGACTGGGTTAGATGGGAGTTTCTAAATCATTCTGTGGACTCTGTGGGGTGGGGGTGGGAATAATAGGCAGCTCAGTGGGTCGGACCCTAGACCCCTATTGAATAAAATGATTTCTTTATGCTTTGGAGATGACTTTTATTTTTAAACAAGTTGGCAAACCACTTGACTGAATGGCTTAGGATTAGTCCCACCCCTGGCATGATCCCTTCCAACAGTACCATCTCCTTCAAGATGACTCTGGACAAAGACATGAACCGTGTCATAAACTGTCCAAATTCCTGACTCAGCATCATCTACATTCCGATTCCTGAGACTTTCTACTGAGCTGTCATGTGCCCCACCCCTTTGCTTTTGGGCAGACAAGCCTGACAACACAAAGATGGCTGTAAGCCCCCCATTCAGTCCTACCCTGTTCTTGTGTAGAAATGTTCTGTCCCTTCAAGATGCATCCAGTCAGTTGTCCCCATCTTCTTCAAGTGCCTTTCCACTCCGGTAGTGCCACACACTCGCTTCATCTGAGGCTGTATGTGTGAAGCTCAGAAAGGGCAGGTCCTTGGCGTCTTCATTCTCAGTCACCCCAACGCTTAGCACTATGCTCAAGAAGTGCCACATTTCCAGCCCATGGTTCAAACACTCTTTTTTCTTTCAGGATCGAATCATCAATTTAGTGGTTGGTGGCTTAACGTCCTTATTGATTCTAGTAAGTATCTTTATTTTGTATCTCACTCAAGCTTCTAACCAAGGCTTTGAAAACTTTATTGTGGTTATTTCACAAAAAAGCTCCAGAACATCAGTAAAACACCACTCTTCACTTAAGAGGATAGTATATCAGCATGTTAAGTATTGGTTTGTGATATGAACACTTAAGACACTATAGTAACATGGAAACAAAACTGTTTTCTGAGTTTGCCATGTTAGCTTCCTAATATTGCAAACATGTCAGTGGTTACTAGCAGCTCCTTTTTATTAGCCCACCTAGTGCCCCACTTCTGCTAATATCTCAGGTTAATTTTGTTCCTAAAAGATTCTTTATTCTCTGGCTTAAAGGATTACTTGGTCAGCATGTAATAACTTTTCATCTTATTTTATGTAATTTAGCTATCTGAGTTAAATAAAAGCCACACTGTATGTCTCATAGTCTGAGAATGACAAATTCTGTGGCACATCTGATTAAGACTACTTTAGTGGAGGAGTTTGTTTCAGTAACTTAATGGAAAGATTATTTCTATAGTATGAAGAAAATTATAGGATATTATAATCCAGTTTCTCAGTACTTTTCGGAATGTTAAACTTAACTTTGGTTATTTCTAGTATTGCTAGTATTCAAAATAACGAAAAGATTAGAACTTTTTTCCAAAATAATCATGAATCCTGGAAATGAAACTTGAACGATTTTTATTCTAACAATAAAGAGGTTATTTTGAGGTTAATTTTACTGCACTCTGAATTTCTGACCTCTGTTTATAGAGGACAAAACGTTAGGAAATGTACAAAACTTGCAGTTGATCAGATTTTACACTTCCGTTAATATTCCAGAAGATGGTAGACATATGGTAGACATCGTTTTGTTACACCGTCTAGACTACAGGCTAGCCACGTCTTAGAATTACTCATGAAAGCTGACATAATTTCTCGTTATACAGGTAACGCTGATCAGTGCTTTTGTTTTCCCTCAACCACCTCCAAAACCATTGAATATATTTTTTGCTGTCTGCATTTCTTTGAATTGTATAACTGCCTGCATACTTGTGAGTACTGTTTTGAAACTTAAATGGAGTATCCTGAGGACTAAGGGTTGCAGTGCCTAGGATGTTGCTAGCCCTAGATCTATACAGAGTAATCTCTCTCCCATGTCACATTTCACGATATTGACTGCAGGGTGTTTAAAGGGACACGCACGCACGCACACACACCTACCTGAATACATACCTATGTATACACACATACATGTATATACACATGCATGTATGTATACGTGTGTGTGTATACTATATATTTTTAAAAAAGCATCCACTGTCCCCTAGTCCCCAATCCTAAAGTTTCTAGAGGTAAATTCCTTTGACAATTTGGTAAATTCCTGAAAAATGGAAGGAAAGACCTCAGTAGTCAGATTCCATGTCGTTTACTTGACTCATCTTCCTCTAAGGACCAAATACAAGGATCAGGACACAGTGACAGACATGCTGTTCTCTTAAGGGAAAAGATAAGAACTAATCTTTGCACTCATCTCCCCCAATGAGAGTAATTAATACTTACATTTCCTGTGGAACTTCAAACTGCAGTGATCACTTATCATAAAATATTATTTTACTTAAACTTTTCTTAAAGGCATAGAAACAAAGATGGTGGTAGATCCTTGGTTGGGTATTTGTTAAGTGTTCAGCCACTTAATTAGTTGGTGATTTTCTCTTTTCTTTTTGAGGAAGGGCAGAATTAAAATATCAGTAGACCCTTAAAAACAATTGTTTTTCCTCACTTGGGGCTTCAGTAATAATAGTAATGTGCTTATTTATATTAAAATTAAACTAAGGGACATCTTCAAGCTTCTAAACTGATTCTGCTATGACCTGAGAAATAATGGGCTTATCCCATTTGGGGAGCCTTTGGAAAGGGGAGATTCCCCATCCATACCACCAGAAGAAATAACCAACAGTGATTTAATTTGAACCAAATATATCCATTGTATAAGCTCTGTTTTGTATTGGCAGTATCAGTTAAATGAATTTAAAAAATATCTTTCCTTCCTTGTATCTTGTACTCAAATATATTTAAAGTCTATAAGGTACAGATGCCTCAATGGTTTTTTCCAATGAACTGGTGGAGTCTCCAGGTTTAAATACAGAACACAAAGTTAACTGACAAAACAAGAGTGAGTGCAGTCTTGGATGTGAAAATTCAGCTGATACCTAAGTTATGAAGAGTTAAAAATTAAATTCTGGCCCTGTTAGTCTTTGGAATATAAAAGCTGCCTTAGGCCGGGCACAGTGGCTCGTGCTTGTAAGCTTCAGCCTATGAAGCGGCTGGGGCTAGGGATCGCGGTTCGAGTCCTGCTTGGGGCCCATAGCGAGACCTAGTTCCAAAAAAATAGCTGGGCGTGATGGCGTGCGCCTATCATCCCAGCTACCTGGGAAGCTGAGGCTGGGGATTACTTGAGTCTGTGGTACCCCGGGCAACGAGAGCCTGTGGTTCCACAGGCAAAAATAGCAAGACGTAGTCTCAAAAAAAAAAAAAAACCCCAAAAAGCTGCCTCATTTAGGGGGAGGTTTATCACCGCAGAAAAATGAGCTGTATTAAAAATTTCTAATACTTGCCCAGTGGCTACTACTTAACTTGTCTTTAATTTTTCTTTTAGATCTACTGGTATCGACAAGGAGACTTAGAACCGAAATTTAGAAATCTCATTTACTATATCTTGTTTTCTATCATCATGTTGTGTATCTGTGCAAACCTGTACTTCCATGATGTGGGAAAGTGAGGCTACCAACAAGAAATACCAGATCTCTTCAGAACAATGCATTAGGACTGTGAATAAGAGCTGGATGAGGTACGCTGAACAATCTCCCACAGAAATTTGATACATGATTTTCATGTTAACTGTAAATCTAAATTCCCTTTTACAGGGGAGACATATCACTTTGCTTTTTCTTTAAGGAGCTGATGCACTTAAATATTTCAACAGCACAAATAATTTTCACTTTTTGAAATAAAATTTTTTTATAATGTTGTAATTGCATGGCGAAAGGCTATGTAACAATCTTGCATTTTAAGACAAATAATCTTTTATTTCTGTTAAACTGAATATACAATTATTGTTCCCTAGGCAACCAACTTTTGCTTATTACTACAATTTAATTTCACGTTAACAAAACACAGACGGTGAAAAGACAACTTTGATTGTGAATACCTAATTACAATAATAAATAAAATAATTTATACAAGTTTTTTTTTTTTTTTTTTGTGACTTTCTATAGGGGTCAGATTTATTAAAGCCCTAGAGGCTAGTTTTGGCTTAACTTTTTCTAATAGGAATGACTCTTGATTTGTTTCCTTTCATAACAGAAGCAAATTTTGTTTTTTTAATTGCCTGAGAGGGAGAAGTTATACCAAATCCCCACCAGTTAATGCACTAAGTGAACAGCAAACTTTGATACCCTTCTCATCTATTTTATGGGTAACTTATACAGCAAAACTCGTAAGAAATGGTCATGGTATAGGATCGCACCATTGTCTCCTTTCCCATTCAGATTAATTTTACTTCAAAGTGCTAACTTTGTAAACTGATGATGGTGAGTTCTTTCTGTTACTATTCTCACTTATGTTCTCTTTTAAAGTAATAATTAAAAACAAAACAAAACAAAATACCTGTAGTGAATTTTCTGAACTCCTTTAATGCTTTTTTTAACCCTAGCCTAACTCTGCTCCCACTGCCAGCAATGGGTAAACTAAAAGTAACTGTCACACAATCACCTCTTAGTTCTCTGTACTGTAGGCTGGTCAAATCTCAAACTATGGTATTTAATCTCTTTGGAGAGGGTTACTGGTAAGCTCTAGAGCATGCTGATGTGACTTCTCTGAATTATAAACAGGTCTCCTTGAGACTAAATAGAAAGCCATGTCTGTTTTTAGAGATGAATTACTGCTTTTACAGCAGAGTAATTAAGCTTTGGTGATTTTAAACTTTTCTCAGGAGCTGAAGTAAATGAAATTCCCTGTGGACAAATAACACTAATCATAGGGATTTATGCAGGTAAGACCCCCACATTTACACTCAACTATACACTGTCATAAGACTAGACCTCAGATGATATATTTAAGGAGGTAAGAAGTCATAGCAGCAACAATGTATGTGGCTTTGTAGCTATTTAAAAGCCAGAGGAATGGTAAATTAAGCCTTTTGGGGGTTGCTCCTATTTCTTTGGAGATGTAATTATCAGTGTGGTTCCTTTGCCTGAACTGTTTCTAAGAAGTACCTAATGACAGTTTACCAAATCCTCAACATCCTTAGAGTCTTCTGAAACAGGACTGCCCAAAGATGAACCCATGATATTTGATTCTTCTTGATGATGTTGGAGTATGGGATCTGTAATGAGTTAAGTGTCAAATTAGTATTAAATGTATATGCTCTCTAATCCTTGTCAATAATTTTAGAGTAAGTGTTCCCTACTAATGTGCAAAACACGGTGACTAACATGTCTCTACTATTAGATCAAAAAAGACTGAAAACTCAATAAAATATCTGGCTAACAGAGCTGTATGTGGCTGATGGAGCTGTATTACATACCTGTTAGTGTTGTCAAAGGCAAGACAGATTCAGTGTCTATAACATCAGATGCCTGGATAAAGCCATGTGGTGAAGGAACAATAAGTATTGTTTCATCATCAATTGTTGTTTGATCAACCCGTTCTTCTATGGTAGGAGACTCTAATTCCTAAAAATAATTTAAAAATGAGATTGTGACACAGTCCTCATAAACTTATCTTAAGAACTCATGCATGTTCACATTTGGAAGGACTTAACTTTCAAAGAATTAGAATATAAAGAAAGGTCCTATCCCATACTCATGGAAAATAAGAACACATACGAACTAGAAAGAACCAGTTCAGTGATAGGTCATCTAAATATAGATAATATGCTGTTAACCCTATGGGGTGAGTTTCCTTAAACACCCGCAGGAAAATGCTTCCAGAAAGCCTAACAAACATTTCTCAACCTATGAGAGGTGGGAAAGGAAAAATTTTAGTGAAGAACTATGTTTAACAAAGAGCAATAGAGCTAGGGGAGTGCTTTCTGTGAGGTTAGATGTAGGGGTCTGCACTTGTTTTTGTAAAAGAACGAAAGCAAGTACAGGAGGATATGCCACCCTAAATTGCTTCAAGATTCTTTCCATGCTGCAGAGGCTTGAGGTTTAAGCAAGAAATCATTAGACTATTCTCTTAAGTATAGCTTACCTCAGTAACATAAGCACGGGCCAGATGAGAGGGTGATTCCACTTCTTGTTTAAGGTCAGTATCAGAAATTTCTTCTGTTCTGACCATAACATTATTCATCAGTTCTGTGCTATTTTGGTCATTGAATTTGGATATATGAGCATCATTAAATGCAGGCTCTACAGTCATCTTAGGCTGATGAATTTCATCTGGGAAAGTGTCTGCTTCTAATGCATCTGGAGGTTCAGGGAAATCAGAGGAGTGAATATCACTATCTACTGTCAATTCTGCTTGGGAGATGGAAGAAGTGATGTCCTCTGTGGCAACAGTCTGAATGATGACTCTTGGTGTGTGACATTGCACCGTGACATTGTCATTTGTATTCAACAAATGTTCCGGCTATAAAATATTAAAGAAAAAATTAATGGCGAAAAGAAAAAGTACCCACCAGATTTAAGTAACAGGCAACAAATGACACAAATGACATTTATAGGTGGTGCCCTGTTCCCTCCCATACCTCTCACCTCTGGAATGGCAGTGTTCTTATCACTACTTTTCTAGAATCCCTGTTCTTTACCCACTGGAACCTTTGATCTCCATGTCTTTATTCCCTTAAAGTAAGTCCATATCATGTAAGGAAACACAGGGGATAAAGGATCTATCCCAGGGAAGGCTGAGTGATGGTGTGAAACACTGTTCCTGAGACAAAAGCGTTAGGAAAAATCATTTAAAAGATACATATTAGTCTGGGCGCTTATGTTTTGCATCAGCTAATCCTGGTACCTAATAGGTACTCAAATACTGAGTTCACAATCTGTTTTTCACCCTGGAGGTCATTATTTGAGAGTACATGGGTTCTATTATAGTATTAAAAACTAAAAAGAATTCTGGGCATTCTGATGACATAGACCAATTAGCTAATCTTTTCTACAGAAATCAGAAGATGAATTTATGGAAGATAACATACAGATAAAGCATGAACGATGATCTGTTCAGGAGATGCAGGAGCAGCAGCTGTCAGGGTTACTGTGGGACTGGCAGTCAGGGTTAGGGGAAGGCCTTGGCTTGAGCTTGTCTGAAGTAGATAGGTGCCTGGAGTGCCAGTTGGCTGTAAGTGGAAAGACTAAAGGAGAAAGAAAAATAAGATGAGCACAGGTGCAACAGAATGCTGAATAGACTGACTTATCAAGTCTTTGCTTTCTAACCAAAAAGGTCCCACAAACTCAATCACGATAGATGCAAACAAGTTATAAGATGAAAGGTTATCTTTTAAAAAATTGTATCTTTTCATTGTGGTAACAGTGGTTTATCAAACTGTTTATGAGGTTTAAGGACTGTATAGAGGGTTAGAAAAGTAGTTCCTAAGATGTTGTAAGGGCACCATCCTTTCAACCATCAGTCATTAATCAGTCTGGAGGTTTATGTAGAAAGGGAGGCAAGACCTTTCTCCTGCTCTTCACTTCCATGTATTTCCATGGTCTGGTCTCAGCTCTTTGTTTCAGGGCACCAAGATTCAAGGCCATAAACCACCTATTTTAGTATAGTAACCCAGCATAACCAGTCTTCTTCCTTTCTCTGTAGCACATACAAGAAATCTTCCAGTGTGAAAAAATGTTTCAATTTTGAAAAAGTACTATAGCAGTACTTAAAAATAGGTAACTTTAGAAAATCATTTTTTTTAAGGGAAAATATATAAAAGCAACAATTTCTAAAGAGAATTCCTATTTTTTTTTTTTTTTTTTTTGAGACTAGGTCTCGCTATTTTTGCCCATGGAATGGCAGGCTCTCGTTGCCCGGGGTACCACAGACTCAAGCAATCCCCAGCCTCAGCTTCCAGGTAGCTGGGATTACAGGTGCGCACAACCACACCCAGCTATTTTTTTGGAACAAGGTCTCGCTATGGGCCCCAATGGGACTTGAACCGCAATCCCTAGTCCCGGCCGCTTCATAGGCTGAAGCTTATAGGCACGAGCCACCGTGCCCGGCCGTAATTCCTATTTTAAAATCTGGTACACTTTAATCATTTGAGATCTTTCTTTTACAGAAATGTAACAAAACTATTCAACACCAGTACACCTTTTACCACCATATGCTTTGATATAATCTGAGTTGTTTATCCTAGCACCCTAAAGGAAAAGCATACACTTAGCTGTGAGTCAAACTTTTAGAGAGCTGAGGGATTCTTTTTTTTTTTTTTTAAGACTAGGTCTCACTATTTTTGCCTGTGAAACCGCAGGCTCTTGTTGCCCGGGGTACCACAGACTCAAGCAATCCCCAGCCACAGCTTCCCAGGTAGCTGGGATTACAGGTGCGTGCTACCACGCCCAGCTATTTTTTTTGGAACTAGGTCTCGCTATAGGCCCCAGGCGGGACTTGAACCGTGATTCCTAGCCCCGGCCGCTTCATAGGCTGAAGCTTACAGGCACGAGCCACCATGCCCAGCCCTAGCTGAGGGATTCTTAATGGACTTAAGCTACACCAGCACTCTGGGGTTCTGACTCAGCTACACTGGTATAATGGCTACCTCTCATGGAAAAGGTGTCAGGATTAGAAATTAGGATGTCCACCACACCGTGGGACTTCAGTTTCTTTATTCCCTCTTTATGAAAGTCAAATGTTACTCTAAAGGTTTTATTTATAAATCACATAATGGTCTGGCAGTATAAAATACATAATGCTCATATTTTTGGAAGCTGAGATGCTATTAACATACTAATACAGTAGGAGAGATGGTCCTAGTATCTGTGATCCCATAAGTAAATGAACACAGATCGCAAATATGTGTATGCTTATTTGGCCAGCAGTGGGACAAAGGAAGAAAGGGGAAAGGAAGTTTTTGTTATCTACCAAATGGATACAAATGATTATCTTATATATCCCCTTTTTGGAGAACACTGGATTAGAAAACTGAAGCCTAGGTAAGTAAGCAGCTATTAGAAGCACCAAAGCTCCAAAACTATTCCACTAGAGAATCTTTGCTATGTTGGCCATACTTCTTGTATCTGTGGAGAGGATAAACTCTTGTACTAATACTGTGATGGTTTCTCCATAGCAAATATTATAATTTAAATAAAATGCTTGTGTTTTCTTAAGGAAAAATGAGCTAATTTGGGCTTACCTATTTAGGAAACAGGAAAAGAACTGGAACTTAGTTTTTTTCCCGTTACCCAAAGAAACCTCTTTGAAATTAATAGCAACACCCAAGTCTTCCCCAAATGTATTCTAATACTAATGAGACAAATACTAATCTACTTTTGTCTCTAGATTTACTTATATTTTTGGACATTTCAGATAAACAGGAGTCATACACAATGTGAGAGAAATAGCCTAATGTTTACAAGGTTCATTCCTGCAGCAGTATGCACCAGTACTTAGTTCCCTTTTACTGACAAGTAATCATCTGTATGGCTTCTGCACACTTCACTCATTTATCGGTGACTAGAAATTTGGGTTGTTTCCTGTTTTCAGTATTATGAATATAAAGATGTACAAGTTTTTATGTGGACAAATGTTTTCATTCCTTAGGCGTACTTATGATTAAAACTGGGTCATGTGGTTCTATGTCTAACCATTTTAGAGATTACAAGATTATTTTCTAAAATAGCTATTATTTAGAGTTGGGAATTTTTATACTCTGTACCCCAGTGCCTAGTACAACATCATTTAGTGAATAAATATTGTTAAATCATGGTAAGTCTGTCCATAAACTTTTTCTCTTTGAACTTTTTGGTTATGTATTTGTTTATCACAGTATAAACCCACTGACTGCACCTATGTCCTAGCACAAATATTTACATAAAAACAGCATATTATTAGGTTGTACATAGATAAAAACTATAAAGAGGAAGTTTTACTATATCATATAACCTTTGGACTCAGAATCATGGACATATTTGCCTGTGATGCCAATTATATTAATTTTTGTATGTCATTTGCTTATAATAACATTTCTAAAACTGACCCTAACTCTTCTTACTTACAAAGATGGTTAATATCTGTTTCGTACTCACCGGAAGAATCTCAAATGTCTGTAGTGTTCCACTATTTAGTGTTATTGTTTCCGAGTCAACAGTAGGAGCAGGGGAGTCTGTTGAAGCTGTGGTGAGGATAAAGACAGCAGATAATTATTTTGTGAATTTAAATTTCCTAGTACTCCTTATTATTATGAGGTAATCACATACTGAATAATAATATGCCTGAAGTCATTTAAATTTCTTGTGAGAAATAAGAAATCTAATGGATTTGTCTGGGATGGCATAGTTGAAGAGTTGACAAAATGTCCCATAGCCAAATCCAGAGCACTGCAGTTTTTAGCTAAATTATTAGAACACAGGTATACCTCATCTTTTATGTATTACCTGTGGTTGTTTCTGTGCTACAAGGGCAGAGTTGAACAGCCATGGCATAGATAGTATTTGCTAATCCCTTGTATAGGTCATAGGATATTTCTAATGGTGATATGAGGAATATACAAAGAAAGATACTTAATGTAGAAGTTATGATACTCTATCATGTTTCCTACCTGAGTTGTTGTAAAGATCAAAAACATGAAATATAAGACAGAATTTTATCATAAAACCATTCTGGGAGAACGAATAGCAATTGAAAGATCAGAAAGTATTTCTCTAAGTGTATAAACTAATGCTCAGATGTAATCAGTGTCCGCTCTTGTTTACATAGATGGAACACTAGAAGAAATGTGACCACCTTCAGTCATACCTGTAGGTATAAAAGTGATTTGGAATTAACTTTGAATGTGTAGCACCTGTTAGTTTAATATAATAATTTTCAGTTTGAAAAAGTGTTACACCTTTACCAAAAAACCTGCTTCTGATTCATGTTTTTTCCCATATTATCATTGAATGTTTCCTAAGAATTCATACCTGATAGAATATGAAGTGATTCCACAGTTGGAATCAAGAGCAAGCAAACCAGGCAATTTAAAGTTAAGAATATTCATTAAGTGCTGTGGCCTGAAGAATATTCATTGAGTGCTGTGGCCTAATGTATTTGTATTTACAATTCAAGCCTAAATTTTGCTGATTCCTGACCCTCAACCTGAAGGAAGAAACAACCATGAGATTTTAGCCAGTGTGAAAAATAAGTGTATTGTAAACTCTTACTAGAATTATATTTCTAGCTGGAAGAAATACATTCTACACATTTTTAAAAAGGCAGACTGTGAATGAATATTAAAATACCATTTATTTAATATTTGCTGAGTTCCAAATAAGTATCCCCAACCTAAGAGATAAGAAAATTCAAGCTAGCTCCATGCACAATTAATAGCTAGTAGTAACCCCATATTTATGATGGCCTAGTAATTGCATTTGCTTTGCATCCTCAGACTATAAAACAAATAGGGCCAATAAGAAGAAATTCTTCATGTTTTATTATTCTATCGATAGGCAGAAAGCTAAAGCAAATAACCAAATTTAAATCAGAAAATTAAATTAGGCATGCCTAGTTTAAATACCTCTAAGGTAAATTCTGACACTGAGTATACAGATTTATAGAATTAATAACAACCATATGTGGCCCAATTCTGAAACAGGATTATAAGGCACATCTGAAAATCTGCAGGTTGTTTCTATTTGTCACAATGACTGGAAAGTACTACTAGCATTTTGTGGGTGGGTAAAGGGACATCGAGAGACCTGTTACACATGCAAAATAGTCCTGAAAACAAGGAATGGTGCAACTCAAATTGCCAATAACCCCTTTGTCGAGAAGCATACAGTAATTAGTATGCCTTGCCATTCGCCTTTCAGAAAGCAAATAGCATATGTAGATGAGGGGAAAGTAAGGTTAAAAAAAAAAGTGTGGTTCTAGTGATTTCTTGTTAATGTTTTTTGTTTTTTTTTTAAATGAGACTGGGTCTCGCTATTTTTGCCTGTGGAATGGCAGGCTCACTTTTTATCTTTATAATGGAAAGGCAGAAAGATCAACCTGGCTTATATCTGAAGCAATAAATTTCCCCTACCTCTAACAACTGCTGGGTAATTATTTTATTTAGCTATGTGTCAAAGGATAAGGAAAAGAGTAAAGTAAAGAAAACACTTCTCATGAGAAAACGGCCTTTTACTGTCTGAAGAAAATCTGTATGAACCCTACCAAAGCCCATTTCCCCTTCATGCCACTTATTCTATTCCTAATTTGTCTTCTGGTTAATTATTATGCTATGCATTACAAACAAAAAAACTACAGTCTTAAAGATAATTTTCTATTAATCCAATTACTCATTACATATGAAAGATGCTTTAAAATGGTTTTTAATAACTGAGCAGTTCATTATCTCGATACCTTTCTTTACATTAGGAGTAACATTGATCCTTTGTGCAAATATTGACCCAGTTAAGTATAAAATGCCTTATATGTCCTTTAACACACCAACTTGGATAAGTTCCTATCAACATTTTAGAAAACCGACAGGTGTCAGTATCATCAACCAATTCCATCAATTAAACAGCAAGAAGTCTTGAGGTTCAAATACTTACAGACATGGGTGATCTGGACTGGAATTTGCAAAGCTGTCATGGGGCTTGGAGAGATGGCTGCATTGTCTTCCAAGTGGGCAACTCTGATCTGGACATGCTGCACGCTGGAATTGGAATTACTGTTTGGAACTCCAGATCCTGATTTATTCTCCAAAAGCGTTGGGTTGTTTTTTTGATTCTCATGTAACTGTTTAAGACCTTTTATTAAGACTGAAGGGAGATGGGTAGACAAAAAGAATATTGACTCTCCGACAGACCACCATCTAAGCAGCAAGGGAGGTGGGGGGTAAGGAGGGAAAGTATTTGGAATAAATAGTTGTATACTGGATGTGAGAGCTTACCAAAATAATAAAACTATCTTAAAACTGTTATCTGTTTGAAAATTTTGGTAACGTTTTATCTATTACAACAGACTAAAAATACATATCCTAAAAATCTTGCCGTCTAAGACACATCAAAAAAAAACTTGAGAATCATGAAAGTAAGACTTTTTTTTAATGTTCTTGCATTTCTTAATGAAATTCCGGTTTACTTTGGAAGAATATTGGTCATGCTAAATAGCTTGTTTTCATTTTTAAATGAATAGTGTACTTTTTTATTCCCAAGGATTTAAAGGCAACTGACTGCTATTTGCGGATCTAACTCAACCGGAGAAGTAGCAGGTGATCTTTCCAAAATGGAAATATGCAAACATCTTGAGTGGGGATGTCCACCCTAGAGATGTCCTCCCACTGGTCATGATAAATTACATTATCTGCCCAGGCGAGGTTGCTACCTGGCTGGGTTCATGTTACATCAGTATCCATCATTATTCTGGTTTTAACATCAAATTTACAAATTTATAACTAGGTATTTAATAATGAATATCACATTTTAATCAAGCCAAAGTTCACAGCACTTAATTTTGCTTTGGAAAAATAGAAGTTGGAACACATACTAAGGGGAATAAATTTGAAAGAATGAATTTGATTTCCTAAATTAAACAGGCTATACAACTTAGTTTCAGACCACATAACTAAGTTTGTGCCTAAGTTCTAACCAGGTAATGTAGTGAGAAGTATGCTGTCTCACTTTAAAGCAAACCCAATTTAAGGTCTTCAGGTTTATATAAATGAAATCAAGAAACTTACAGAGCCCCCGTAAATCAGAATTTCTCTAAAAAGTTAAGATTTTGAAATGAATGAACTCATAGAAGTTGATTTAAAGTTTTCAAAAATAGATCTTTGTATATAATGAAAATGCAGTATCTCCTATTCATAATTTTGTTTTTTGTAGTTTCTGCCAACTGTGGTGTGAAAATACACAGTAAAATATTTTGAGAGAGAACACATCCACATAACTTTCATTACAGGGAAAAAGCTTTCATTACAGTACATTGTTGCAAATCTGTGCCAAATTTATGAATTAAAACTATATCATAGGTAATGTATAAGCAAAACAGAGTATATAGATAGGATGCGGTATTATCCATGCTTTCAGACATCCACTGGGCATACTGGAAGGTATATCCCCTGTAGATAAGGGGCTAAGAGATACTATATGAAACATTTATATGTAATATAACTATATATGTATGAGTAATGTATTTTCCCCTGATAATTATAGAACAAGACTATAAAAATGTGTATATTTTCATCTTAGCTGCTTTGAGTATCTTCAGTCACATTAACTTTTTGCAAGAAAAGACAGTTTACACTAAGAAATGAAACAGGCTAAAGTGAAAACTTGATATGATTTCTATATCTCCTAGGCTGAGACAAAGTATTTAGAATCTCTAACTTTTAGAGGTAAATTTGGTAAGAGAAGGGAAGGACTTAGGTAAAATAATACATTACCAGGGAATGAAACATCCTTATGGTTTGCAATTTGCCTTTTGATGGTCCACCATTTACTTCGAAGCCACTGTGGTGAACGGACACTGCTCCATCCCTCTGCTAACAGATCCCAGTTTATGTCATTTTCATCAGCTACATCAAGCTCTGCTATCCTACAGGTTACAAAATAAGCATCTGTTAGATGGTAGTTTAGTTCTCTATAAGAACCCTCCTCTGAATACACATGACAGTAGTGGCAGTAAAGCAGATGGCAGATTATGCCACTGAGATGCTGTTAAGTTGCACGGTAAAGGATTCCAGGAATGAAGACCTGCTCCCAGAACTAAGAGCTATGAAATACTACCAGGTACACATTTTGTAGATGGTATAGTCAGTGGGTTGAACCATATATATCCAAATTACAAGAATATGAAGGAATAATCTCAAGTTAAAACAGGGCTAGTTGAATCTACAGTATTTCACAATATGTAATAAGAATTTATTTCCTAGAGTGGAACTTTTCTATTTGTAAACAAAAATGCCTAGAAATGAGCTGCTTATAAAGATAAATTGAAAAATATCTACTAAAAATAAAATCCAAACCAAAAAGATAAAAATAAAAAATAGCCCAGTAGTAACCACAAACCCTACCCAACACAATAATACAACTAAATTTGGGGCTTTATGGTCTATTTATTTTCTAGTTTTAACTGTGGTCATGATTTTGATTTTCAGTAGGAGTAGCCAGTGACAACTTCCACTACTCCGGAGCCTTAAATATTTTTCTTTTGATATTCTCACTCATTTTAGTCACTGAATCTTATTAAAGATTAAACCAATTAATTTAAAACGGTGAGCTTAGGGTTATTATCATGACCTATTTTTGGTGATGTAGAAAATGTCTGATTTCGTCCAGTTTAGAAGTGTGGGCTAAACTCTAGCCTGGAACCTTTTTGGTTTTCTTAGCATAGTAGCCAAACATTGAAGGGCATGGAGACTGAACAGCCCTCTTACCCTTAACATGCTCCCGCTAGGCTAGGCCTGAGGCACATTGGTGGGACAGTGGAAAAGCTGCACTGCCGCTGCCTGTGCCATACCTGTTCTGTGGATATAGAGAGGACTTCAGTCTCCACGCCTTCAATCTGGCACCTTGCACGAGCACTAAATCCACTAAAAAGGAACAAACACAAAAGAAAAAGAGCTCAATATGAAATACTTTAGGATCTTAAGTAGTGGCTCTCTATGGGAAGAATGCTTTTCAGACATTAGGCATCTGGGGAAACCCAAAGAAGAAAATCAGTATGACACCTACAGCCACAAAGTAGATTCTGTTATTAAAAGTTTTAGGACACAAACCTGAGGATGAGATTGATTTCATCTTCCTTGGTCCACTCAGTACCTCCACTCTGTTTCCAATTCAGGTAGTTGAGCCATTTAGAACGGCATTGCTTTTCTGAGCGGGTACCCACTCGTTCTGCCACGGCTGCCCATGACACACCCTGGGTGACTATGTCACCTGGTTCAGTGCTTGTCAATTCATGAACCACCTCTGCAAGTCTCTTTTCTTCTTCTTCTGTCCACTTCCCTGAAAGAATAAAATCATCCAAACTACTACTGCTACCTTTACCTTTTTTTTGGGGGGAAGGGGGGAGGGAACAAATCAGTGTCAGTACCATATTTTCAAGGACTGATGGAGAAGTACGCACATACCTACTGAACAACTGCATTTTACCACCACAGTTAAGATTCTTAGTACAGAAAATAGAGTCCTAATAGAAACACTTACAGGCCCTGTAAGTCAAGAAAAACTATACAAAATTAGAGAGAAGTATGTACTCAAGTTAGACTGAGTCCTAGATGGGAAGAACTTTCAAGTGGCTGATGGACACAGAAACTCATCCTTTTTCTAAGTCCCATTTAAGACTCCCTGTCTACAAAAGTGGAGTAAGCTTGCTCATTAGAGACCATTACTTACAAAAATAAATGATGATGGCCAAGTAGAATACCATTGCTTTTCATCAATAAAAACTAGGTTTATACCATCTCCTTTCTCCAACTCCAGGCTATAGTGATAGAATATCAGTCAAGTCTGGGACTGTTATTCAAGCATATTTATATTCTAGGTTTTTCTGAACTTGTAAAAACTACTAATGACATCAAATGTTTCATTTGGTCTTTTCCTTAAGGAGTTTGAGCAGGAAAACAAGAAAAAAAAATCATTTTTTTATCCCTTTCATTTTTTTCATTTACTAGCATGTAATAACTTCTAGAATATTTCAAAATGAAGATATGCTTGCTTGATGAACCACACGTTCAACAAATATTTATTAAATGTCTGTTATGTTGTGTGCACAATTCAGGGTATCATGGATTCAAGAAAAAGTTCTACTCTCCAATTTTAGCATGATACAAAAGTCAGACTGTGTTGTTTCATGGTGACACACAAAAGAGAATGCCTGATCAGAAATAATGCCTAGCAACATGGAAAGGAAGAAGGCAGATTTATCCCTCAGATTCCCATTAATAAAAGTTGTTTCTACACTCATTCATCCTGTATCAATCTGTGTCCCATCCTAAATCTAAAGCTTCCATTCCTGCTTTGTTGATTTAAGTTGTCATTCTCTACAGAATGACAGAGTTGATGGAATTTATGGTCTCACTGCATTGCAGTTAGTAATGCTTTGGAAGAGTTAAGCAGGAATTACTCTTGATTCTACGCAAGGTAGAGAAAGTGAGGACAGAAAACACTAGTTCCTGGAGTTCAAGTTTAACTTGAAAACTTTTGTTCTTATTGAAAGACTGAATGTAGATTGCGGATTCTTCAGAGAAGTTAGGGCTTAAAAGGGAATCTTGAGATCACCTCTACTCTAACTTGTACATTTTACAGAGGAAACTGAGGCTCAGAAAGGTTAAGTTACAGCTAGTGGTAGACTACTAAAAAAAAAAAAACACCAAAAAACTGTTGCTGATTACAAAGGGTAACTTTAACAGTATTACTTGTACATTTGTACAGATTAAGAAGCATTTTATGCTCTGGGCTAGGTAGTAAAACAGCAATCACATTTTTTTTCTGTAGAAAAATATGTTTGAAATAAAACACACAAACCTTTGGAATACAGCTACTTCTTAAATACCTGGAACTAATTTTTTTCATTAACATGAATTCATAAGCAATAGTTAGAATCTAAGTTCAACAGTTAGGTGGACCTAAATTAAATCTTTTTCTGTGTATGTGCCTTAAAAATACCTGTATATAGGTCTTTAAAAAAATACTTTTCCAACTAGTATGTTGAACTGCTATAAAACTAAAACATGCTATACCCAAATCTTTTGAAACTGAGGTGATACTGGATACCTCTGAGCAATGTCACCTTTACACAAAAGTACAAAAATGAAGGATTCATGTGTCCTAAGCTTCTACAAGATGAGGGAACAAAGAACATTAGAAAATAAAATTTAACTAAAGTGAATGGCAAGTTTTTTTTTACAGAACAGAAAAGCAGTACCTGGAAGAGGTAATATGCTCAAATGGCAGTCAAAAGTACTGCCAACAGCACTCACAGTACCTGTGTTGCAAGTATCCTTCATCAGTCTGCATCGATCTTTGACGGAAGATGCACTTCTTCCTAGCGCCGCCCCTATTGTTGCCCAGTCATTGCCATGCTTTATCCGGAGCCTAAAACAAGAGTCTGCCAATCAGCATTTGGTTCAACTGTTTTCTCCCTTTTAATTTCATCATTTATTCTTCATTCTTCTTCTTCCCATTTGACTGGTTTGGAAGTTGTGGGCAGCAATACTTTGAGAGCCAAAGTTTGAAAGTGTGGCCTTTTTTTGGGGTCCACAGTTGTCTGTGGGTGAAAAAAAAACAGGCAGCAATTGCCTTTTTCCTGGGTCAGAGAAGAAATAAGTAACTTGGATATGTGTTCAAAAAAGACCAAATTTCCCCTCAGGTTATTGATACACTCTCCCAGGCAATCCCCAGATTTTTTCCCTTTTGATCACTCCTATTAAGTTCTTAGTAATCTCAAAAAGTTTCATAAGTCCTTATCATCATAAACAGGATCAACTTTCAATTGTTTTCCATGATCCACATAATCTATTAACCCATGCTTTATGACCCTGACTCAATGAATCAATATTCTGTTTCCTGTGAAACAGCCTGTCAAAATAGACTGACTAGTCCCGGAATTCAGCAAAACATTAGGGGGAAAAAATCACCAATCTAAACTAAGCCAAATAGTATAACCCTGGTTTTGATCTGGTATGTAAGTTCCCCAAATTTAGTTCTCAGGCTCTAAGAATGGCCTTCTAAGTCCCATTAATGGTCTAAGAATTCATTTTATTTGATGGCTAGCAACAGGAAGAGACTAAATATAAGGGTATGGCTATCCTGTGACCAGTTTGAATCTTATATACTCTTTTTATGATCAAACGCAACCGCAAAATTAAATTATACCACCTACCGAAACCCCCTTCACATTAAAAAACAAAACAAAAAACTAGCAAAACAAAGCAAGAACAAGACATAACCCCCCAACTATAGAATCAATGGAAAAAAAAAATTAAAAACTTACTCCTTGAGCTTTTCGATTTCTTCAGGTGTATATCTGAAAGTTTTTAAAAAATTAAAAAATATCAATTAGAACAAAGAATGCCAGAAGCCACAATAAAAATCTGAAGTTTACTTAGGGAGATTAATGTTAAGTCACTTGAAATACTGAAAATTAATTTTAAAAATAGCCAATTTCAAACTAAAGTAACAATAAAATGCTCTTTTTTCTTTTCTGAAAAGAATACTTTAGTATAATAAAGTCAGCACAGTATAATTTCTCTAAGGAAACTCCAGTATGCTGCCTGATTCTTCATTTATTTCATTTAGGTTTATGCATTGAAATAGCATAGTTATTTTAAGACTCATGGATGACATTGTAAACCATAAATTAAAAAAAAAAAGTAAATTTTCACAAGGCACTTAAAAATTTTAATTCTTTTCATTTTCTTTATGTATGCATGGATATATGTTATACTCCTGCTCTAATGTAAGAGACCCTTCTTTTTCTTAAGTGAAGTATGCAATACAGTAGCTAATAAGCCATACTGCCAACACCTAAAATTCCCAAAGAGAAAATAAAATGTTACTAACACCATCTTTTTTTTTTTTTTTTTTGAGACTAGGTCTTGCTATTTGCCCATAGAACCATAGGCTCACATTGCCTGGAGTACCACGGACTCAAGCAATCCCCAGCCTCAGCTTCCCAGGTAGCTGGGATTACAGGCGCACACCACCACGCCCAGCTATTTTTTGGGACTAGGTCTCGCTGTGTTGCCCTGAGCAGGACTCACACCGCAATCCCTAGCCCCAGCCTCTTCATAGGCTGAAGCTTACAGACACAAGCCACCATGCCTGGCACTACTAACACCATCTTATTATTGCAGTTAAGATATAATTCCTTCCAATAAATACTATGTATAGAAAAATCCATGCATTATTTCAAAATATTTACTTATTATCCACTCTAGTTTTATTTTAAAAAGTGACTGAACAATCTAGAAAATGTTAATACTAGAAAGATGAATAGGAAAACACTACTGAAGAATTTTAAGAGTTCTTCCTATATTTCCTAAATCTTTAACTACTATGATAATTTTTGTTACTTTACTACAAAAGCAGACTCTGACGCACATATTTAATTCTTAAAACTAACCTATACAAGGTAATTTACATTTTAATTTCTAAAAGATACTTTATTACAAGCAGTAAGATTTTACCATGTTTATAACATAGACCTGGAGAATAACATTATTAACAATCAATAGTAATTCATGGCTGCCTATAACTTCATTAAGAAAGACAGTTCCTAAAGTATTTTCTTTAATCACATGAAAACATGCAGTATTACAAGTTTTCATACTTTCCCACATGGTTTCTGTCATCATACATGCGGAGAACTCTTCTATAAACTGCAAACAAAGGCCGGTTCAGCCCCCATGCTATAGTCCTGTAGAAATCTTTTCTTTCGTCTTTTGACATCTCAAAGATGATTTCTGTAGCATCTTTTATTCCGCGTGCCTAAATGGGTTACATTTCTTTGATTTAGGGATTTCTTATAAAATGCATATAGATATACTATGCTTTTTAAAAATTGTTTTTCTATTCAAAGTCATCGATGGCAAGTAGAAAAAAATGTACTGCTAATTCATTAAGTCAGATGTAAACTTTGAAATGTTACAAAAATAATAAAGCAACACTTAAATGTTCCCAAAATAAACTGTTAAATCATTAAGTCCTGTTATTCACTTTAAAAAATAAAAATTTAAAGTCTAAATAGAATAGAACAAAGTTAATGGATAGAACAAATTAATAGAACAGAATAGAACAAATTAAATAAAGAAAAGATAAACAATGCTATAAAAACTGATCCTGAAAAATCTCCATTAAAATTTATAAAATACAAAAAGACCAATTTATGGGAAGACAAATATTAGAAATTAAAAACAGGACCTCAGGTAGATATGTAGATCTGCTAGAGATTAGACAGTTGAACATTATGAAAATTTTATGGCAATATACTTGAAAACATTAAAAAAAAATTTCCTCGAAAAAGGCAACTTACCAAAACTGAACCAGGAAGAGAAAGTCTATTTAGTACAGACTATTAAGAAAATTTAATCAGTTATTAGTAATTTTTCCACAATGAAAACACAATGCCCAGGTGATTTTACAGATAAATCTTATCAATAAATCAATGAAGAGACATATAGATCTGATTTTAAATAAATCTGAAATATAAATCTGATTTCTTTATTCTAGACTAAAGAAAAGAACAGGGGGCATAGATCATTTACTTTACTAGGCTAGCCTAATCTGAACAGCAAAACAGACCAGTTTTAAGAAAGAATTCTCAGGTCAAATTCATTCATTAACACAGATCCCCAAATCCTGAAAGTACCTTATCATACTGAATCTAGCAATATATAAAAAAGATTAATAATAATAAAAAAATTATTAACATGAATAGATTTATGAAGAAAAATGTAAAGTCTCAATAGATGTTGAAAAGACATTCATAAAACTCAACATCCACATGATAAACTATTGAAAACCATTAAAGAGGAACTAAAATAGACATTTTAGTTAGGAAATAGACATTCAATAGGAAGATGGAGTATTGCAAAGATGTTAATTCCCCTCAAACCGATGAAGATTCAGCGCAATGCCAGTAAAAATTCCAAGAGTCTTCCATTCCTGTGAACTGTAAATATATACTTAAAGAACAAAGGGGCCAACTAAGGATAGCCAAGACATTCATGAGACTTGTTCTGTAAGAAACTGAGACTTCTCAAGCAGTGCTAGTAAAGGTTCAACAAACAGAACCTGGGAATACATTTGAAAGTTTGTGGAATACAAGTTTGTGGAAGCTTGATTTAAGACAAAATGGAGACAGGGAAAAAGACATTTCTTTTTTTTTTTTGAGACTAGGTCTCGCTATTTTTGCCCATGGAACCGCAGGCTCTCGTTGCCCGGGGTACCACAGACTCAAGCAATCCCCAACCTTAGCTTCCCGGGTAGCTGGGATGACAGGCGCGCGCCACCACACCCAGCTGTATTTTTTGGAACTAGGTCTCGCTACGGGCCCCAGGCGGGACTCGAACCGCGATCCCTAGCCCCGGCCACTTCATAGGCTGAAGCTTACAAGCACGAGCCACCATGCCCGGCCGAAAAAGACATTTCTTAATGGCGATGGAACAATTGTCATTCATTCAAAGCAATGAAACCCTGCCACATGTACAGAGATCAGTGTGAAAAACAAAACTATCAAGGCTGCATGTGAAACAAGATAGAAGATCTTTAAGTCCTTGAGGCAAAGGAGGATTTCTTAAATTAAGAATGTAAATCATAAAAGTAAAAATAATTTTGACACTGAAATCAAGATTATTTTTTATCAAATGATACCTGATGAGAAGGAAAAGATAGAATACTTAATTGGGGTAAGATATCTGTACCAAAAAGCCATTAGTATTCAATAGACATTAAGAATGTGCAGAAAAAGAAATAATCCCACAGAAAAATTGGTGAAAGAAACAGGAGTTTCAAAACAAACATAAGGTCAAGAAGCATAAAAATATATAATCAGAAAAATACAAATTACAGTCATAATTCATTCACACTATTCAAATTTATACAAATTAAAAAAACAAGTAACTTTAGAAAGAACCCAAAAGCCCAACTAACATTGAGACGGACACCTTAAAGTAAACAGATTTGCACAATGAAGTGGCATTCTAGACAAATCAAGAAGATGGATCTCAAGTCACAAAAGTGAATAAAAGAAGCCAACTACAGAACACTCAATGTCAGTATATCTTTTTAGGACATTTGCTATTTCTGTTAATTCCATCAGTATTCTTCTAGTCATCTAAAATAAACATTTTTAAGTTACTTCATTTCCTCATTTTCCCTATTCCCTAATATCTAGTTATCTACCTTCCTTGGATAAGACTTGCTTATATGCCCTTTTCCAGTTCGTTTTCTACCACTGTAGTTCCAAGTTCTTACTGCTCACATTTGGTCAAGTGATATGGTCACTTTAACTGTTCTAAGGTTAGTCATGCTCCTGTCCTTTAATTAGAATGTTTCAAGTATCCTTTGGAGATCATCTACTCTAATCCCTAGACAAGATATCAGCTTAATTCCTAAAGTTTGGTGCTTTTACTACTTACTACTGTTTTATCTAAACTCACAGCAATTCTCCAGTCTTAACTAAAATATATGTGACCAGTGGACAACTTCAATACATTTCTGGATACACATTAGATAATCATTATTTGTTTCTCTTCAAACAATTAGTTTGGTGAAGAGGATATTCATTAAGAAAGGATTCAAGTTTCTAACTCTATAGTATACAAAGCCTTGTTTAGAAACAGGTGCAGATTAAAATTAAGCTTAAGAACATGAACATTCTAAGAAGTACAAAAAAGGACAAGCAGTAAGATAATGGATAAGTACGGTATACCTCCAATTCCCAAATAATACTAATGATCTACATTAGTAGTAATCTACATTAGTGAGATATGAACTATCTGACTCCATTAAAAGACCATCAACAGTCTCTAGAAAGATGTCCTTGAGAAGAGCACAGAACTACCTCCTTGATCTCTCTCATTTAATTAAGCTATCAGTTTTTTCATTCTCATAGGACAAAGTTCTAATTCTTTGGGCTAGACTCCAAAGGCCAGTTTGCAGAGCTAATTATCTTGGTTCAAGTTAAGGGGATTCATTACATGGTCTCTGGATTTGATCTCTGGTTCCTTGGTGCTTAGTATTTACTCATGCTGCGCCCTTCAGTACTAGTCTAGCATGAGTTCCACTCCTTTAAACTCAGCTCACATCCTTATTCTTGAAAAATGTTCCCACTATTATTGCACACTCATGAGAATAAACTCTTCCTTCTCTTATCTCATTCAGAATTCACAACATGCATTACTCACATGCTACAAAACCTTGTATTATTCTCACTTGTCTTCAGCAAACAAATGCTGGCTTTTTAATAGTAAACACTGTGTGTTAAGGTAATTCGTATCTCCGGTTCCTCAAAAGTGTGTGTTCAGCAGACATTTAATCAGGAGAGTAACTAATAGGAAATAGTCCTAAATATGAAAATACACCAAATTTTTAAAATAAGGGAATGACTAACGTTATAAAATTCAAAGATGATGCATTATCTTAGGCTTTAGAAAATACAAGCTTAAACTCTAAGTATAGGATGCTTGAAAAGACAAAGCATTATGATTCTGAAACACTATAAAGATGTTGTCTGAATTTCAGGTGTTGACTAAAGCATAGTTACTATAAAAATTACTGAAAAGCTTTCTACATGTAACATGTTATCTTGGTATTTTGGAGAATTAACAATAAACAAATTAGTAAAAGAAAAAAATATGCTAAGATACCTTAAGATAGCGTTCAATATTGTTCATCAGAATATCAATTTCTTCCTTGGACCACATTCCCTGCTTCCATTTATGTCCTTTAAAAGAAAAAAAGCAAGACTATAGAAAATGCTATTCTTTTAGAGAAATAATACTTTGTGATAAAGTAAAAATTGTTGCAGGAATCAGAGAAAGATGCTATTTTTATAGAAAGCCTCTATTTGTATACATTTGATCTGACTAAAGACAATAAGTAAAAGATTAAAAAACCTTACTCTCCCTCAGTTACTTCTCTTATGCTTTCAGCAGCACAGAACAGTTAAGAACTTAAAATATTAGAAAAGCCAAATCATACCAAACTTTCTGAAAAGTATTTCTAATGAAAAATAAATGTTGTGGGGTAAAGAATAAGTACAACAGATCATAAAATGAGTATTTACCATGGTGGGAAATAATCTACTTAACTTACTTTTGCTTCCTTTCTGTACTAAAGAGTGGCATATACTTGTAGCAACTTCCTAGGAAGCCTATGAGTGCAATAACATTAAACACTATGCTACTTTAAGTCTCTGATTTTTAAAAGGTTTGACAACTTCATACTTCGATAAGCAACAACTGTATTGTTAAATGTCACCACTGTGCTTCTGTTAAAAATTAGTAAGACAAAATCTACTTCATAGCAAAAAAGTAATGATCAGTTACTAAAAAACAAATGTTGGTATGATCTCATTCAGAGCAAAATTGAATTCAACTGGAAAGGTTCAATTTTTCTAACTACTTAATCACAGTTATTTGATGATCTAACATTGATCTTGATGATTGTAAGCTTTTTACCTCCATTATTTTCAATTGGATACTAAAATTTACAGTATGTCTTACCTTTGTTAGTTAGAGAATCTTTATCTTCTTTAGTTGTAAACCATGCTTGGCTAACTGCTGAAACTTCCTCATTACCCAAGGGAGATATTTCATCTAGCTGCTCATTCTGTAGAATCTTATAAAGGTAAAAGTGGAAAATGGAGCAGTAATATGATTTACTAACCAACTTAGTTCATCTTTGTTTATAATTGATTTTAAAGACAGTATGTATTTAATTTATAGAAAGACAAATAGTTCTTGTTATTATGGCAATGTGAAACAAAATTAGATGCATTAAATAAATATGACTTTCATTTAAGAAAGTAACCCTGTACTACTGAGTTGAATTTTACAGAATATTCCATTAAGCATTTAAATCAATCTAGGCTATCCAAAGCCATTTATGTATTTATACATGTAAAATGAGCTCATATATACAGTAAAATGGAAATGCTAGAGTTGTATTAATGGCTTCATAGGTAGCATATTTAATGATCTATAATATAATCCCTTGCTAAATAGAATTAGCAAGGCATCAAAAGGCATTATTTCAAAATTGTGATTTATTGTTCATTGACCAAAAAAAAAAAAAAGTTTTTTTTTAAGAGACAAGGTCTCACTATATTGCCCAGGACTGTCCCGAACCCATGGACTCAAGTGATGCCCAGTTTCAGCCTCCTAGGTAACTGGGATTGTATGTGCACACTACCATGCCTGGCTCTACTGAGAAGTTTTAGCCAACCACTCCAGCTGATTGCCTTTATTAATATAGCTTCTTCTCAAATAACTATATGGCACTGTTACCTTTATTACTGCAGATAAAGCAGTTTTTGTTAAGAAATGCAGTTTAAAAAAATCTTTTTAGATGAAGGTCATAGAGCATAAAATTAATCTTCTAAAGTATATAAAACAGTAGTTTCAGTATATTTACTGAATATTGCCATGTGATTTTAAATACACATATACTTAATTTAGGAAATTATGCAGAAACAAACATTCCTTTAATAATTGGCTAATGAGAGCCAATTATTAACATTTGGTAACCATGCACCTTAGTTGGTATAAGTCTATCACAGGTAAATAGGGTAAGGAAGAGTCACTCGTGACCAGTCAACCCAGTTTACTGCTAAACATTGTCACTGGCTAGAGGTAAGTCCTAATTGTCCTAATAGTCCTGAACTATTTTCTAAGAAGAAAACATACCTAGTCTAGGGTAAGGAAGAGTCACTCATGACCAGTCAACCCAGTTTACTGCTAAACATTGTCACTGGCTAGAGGTAAGTCCTAATTGTCCTAATAGTCCTGAACTATTTTCTAAGAAGAAAACATACCTAGTCTCAAGGACTGAAACCAATTTCATGAGAAAAAGAGAAGCTGTCAGTGAACAACCAAAGTATAAGAAATATTACAATAGTCCTGACACCTCTATTATCATTTATTTTTACATTTGGTAATAATAAATATACTGTATTTATTAAAGTAATTTAAAAAATTTTACATTCGTGGGTAAAACAAAGCTAGAAATCACTGGAATAAATATGAAATGTGTAAAGTTTTATAATCCTCTATTTATGTATCATACATTAAAAATATTTCAGTTTTAAAGACAAAGAGTTCTACATGAAGCTGAGAAGTTGAGACAGGCCAGAGAGATGCAGTGTCTAGGGCCTTTGTATCCTGAAGATCACAAACCATAGGATTTAATCAGAAATTATTCATCAACAGTGATGAAGATAGACATCAAAAGACTGTGATATATGCAATACCCTCTTTTAAAAACTATAAGATTGAAAATGCTCTCCTGAGATGGTGTTCTCTTTAATTATTTAATTTAATTTAATTATTGTTAAAATAATAAAACTAGCATTTGGGCCGGGCACGGTGGCTCGTGCCTGTAAGCTTCAGCCTATGAAGCAGCCGGGGCTAGGGATTGTGGTTCGAGTTCTGCCTGGGGCCCGTAGCGAGATCTAGTTCCAAAAAAAAAAAGCTGGGCATGGTGGCATGCACCTGTAATCTTAGGTCTGGGAAGCTGAGGCTGGGGATTGCTTGAGTTTGTGGTACCCTGGGCAACGAGAGCCTGCGGTTCCATGGGCAAAAATAGTGAGACCTAGTCACAAACAAACAAACAAATAAAACAAAACCAGCATTTCCCAAAATGATTCTAGATATACTATGTACCTCAGAATAAACTCATCATGCTGATTATTAGCTATCTTTGGGTAAATAATGTTTTATAGCTCAAAATTTCCTGATAAATTACAACTAAGTTATATAATATGAAATAATTAAACAGCCATCAAATGAAGCAAGTAATTATAAAAGTTAGAAGTCATGTTCAACACTATCAGTGACAAGTGAGTTAAGTAAATGAATACAGCAGGAAAATTAGGAACTTAAGTATACAGATATTAATTCATTTTATGGGATTTTATTCTGACTTTCCCAATGTGTGTTAAAATTACTCAGGCTTTATTTGATATACTGTTGCTTTTAAAATGAAGCTTTTGATAGTGTTTGTGTGTGGTCTCATGTCTATTATATATGCAGAGTTAGAAATCTTAAAATGTCACCCAACGATACTCTTTGCAAGCACAAAGTACACTGTGTGTGTGTGTGTATACATATAAATATACATGGGGGCGGGGGAAGTAAATTTTTAACTTTCTAATGCATTTTAAATTTCTAATTATTTTTCAAGCTAGATTCATCACTGGAACAAGCTAAAGTCATCACTGGTATATTAACTAGACTGCAAAATTTCTATACCTGGCTTCATGTAAAAGGGTATAAGCCAAAGTTCAAGAACTTTACACTACACTAACTTTCACTCACAACCAATGTTAATCTAGTTAATCAAACATTAAGAATTACTGCCAAAGTATTTCAGTTATTGAAAAGGTAATAATAAACCAAGAGACTAGTATTAAATTATAGCTCATTATTTAGGACATAGCCCAAACAAAATGATCCTGTAGTTTACCTTTAAGAGTAACATTGTCATTGCTCGATCTTAGAAAACTAGGTTGTAAACCAAACCACACATATATGTATAGTGATTTTTATTTTTACTGTGTTTAAAACAGAAGTGACGCCATATACAGTCTTTGAATCTGAAAGTCCCATTTTGAAAGATCTTTTTCTAATGCTTCAGAGGGCTTGGAAAAACTTCTTGTTCAGATCACCCACTGAAATTCAAGGGCAGATTATGACAATCTCTAGTCTAGCTCAAAGCTATCTGAAGCACATCAGAGACTCACAGCCCCGGAAATCCTCCAATTCTGAAATAATTCTGAAGCTCCCTATTTCGAAAGAGTTACAGTGCACCTATGCTAAATGTCTTTATTCTTGATGTTTTGTATCAACTTATAACTATACTTCTTAATGAATAAAGATCATTGTGATGCTCCACACTAAAAAACTAATGGTACAATGTCTCTACTGTCTACTTCAAAAATATTTTATTAGATAAAAGATAAAGCAAAAGGACAAAAAAAAAAAAAAAAAAAAAAAAAAAAAAAAAAAAAAAAAAAAAAAAAAAAAAAAAAAAAAAAAAAAAAAAAAAAAAAGCACAATCAGCCAGAGACAATGTTTTAAAATAAAATAGATTTAAGTTTTAGCCTTAAAGAGAGAGCAAGGAATTTTATTTATTTTTAACACGAGTTATATGAGACAACTGAAGAATATACATTCTAAGATGATAATTATCCAATAGCTTTAAACATGGTCAAGTGTATCTAGTGCTGTAAGTGCCAAAAGGAATAGTGCTAACTAACATAGCTAAGACTGTTATAATTAAGATCTATTTAAAATGACTTCTGGTCACAATAGAACAGACAACTAACTCAGAGGCTTGATCTAAATTACTTACTACAGATAACTGGTGGGTAAGACTTATCTTAAAATCCCATGTTATTCAACAACTCAGCTGAAATCACTTTATGTAGATAAAAGAATGCACATGTATCATATTTCAACATAAGTGAACCACTTCATAGGCAATAGATTTTAAAACTCTATCTTTGCTTACAATTGTGGAATTTGCATATGAAATGAATGAAGTAATAAGTCTTACCTTAATTTTGTGGCTGTTAGTTTGTCAAACAAAATGTGTTCTCATCATTTTTACATTTAAACTATGTATAAAGGATAACTCTCCAGTACCAGTAGACTTACTGTACCTGGATCTGTGTCACAGTTCCCTCAGTAATTTCATCATCTGCCACCTCTGTGGTTGCGGTCATGGTCACCTCAAAGCTCTGATCATTCTCTGAAACTTACAACAAACAAACAAAAAGAATCTAATTCTAGAATAATAATGGCAGGTTCTAATCAGTTTTTTTAAAAAATTCATGTAAAAACAAGTGACAATATCTTAATATTCTTTCCAATATACCCACTTATTTATTTGTTTAACAATTTTACTATGCGGCTAATACATACTAATTACTGCTTGGGGGAATGAGGAGACACCATGTGCGAAAGAAACATAGCCCTGACTTCATGACACTTGCAGGTGGAGGAAAAAAAATGAACACAACATTCTGGTGGATAGCTTGGAGAAAAAATAAAGCAGGGAAGAGATGTGCTGAGAATTTGGGAGGGTGTTTGAAATTTTAGATAGGAGGCCAGGAAAAGTAACCATGACTTGGATAAAAATAAGAAGGGGAGTCAATCACACAAGTATTGAGAAAGGTTGAGCACGTCAGGCAGAGGAAAGTCAAGTGCAAAGGCTCCGAATGGGAGCATGCTTGGATTGTCCACAGGAATACCAAGCAAGGTGTTGCCAGAGCAGACTGAACCGATCAGAAAGATACTGTGTGGTGACTGTAAAGACACTGGCTTTAATTCTCATATGGGAAACCACCAGTAGATTTAGGAGTGATATAATCTGAGTTTTATTTAATAGGCTCACTCTGGCTGCCATAGGGAAAATAACCTGAGGGGTGGGAAGGGCTATAGTGAGATCAGTTCAAGAACTAACTTAATAATCTCTCTAAAAGACAGCTCAGTTTAAACATTAAATTTGAGAAACATACTATACTTCTAGAGTTAAGAGAAATCTGGGCTGGAGTAAAGTCTGGGAATTATCACGAGAAAAAGGACTTAAAAATCAAAAATTATAGAGTAAAAATAGGAAACAGATTTTGTCTAAGACTAAATCTTAGGGTAATCTCCATAGTTATAGCTTGGGGAGATGTAACTAAATTCGCATGAGAGATTGAAGAGTAATGCATGGAAAACTAAGAGGAAAATCAGAGGAATGTATTCCTGGGAGACAAATGACAAAAAGTTTTAGGGAAAAGAGGATGATAAACATTGTCAAATTTGTGGTTAGATAAAGTATGACAAAACTAAATTATCATGCATTTGCAACAAGATCTCCATAGAACTGGATGGACAGTTTTGGTAAAATGTTGGCAATGAAAGTTGGCTGGATCATGCTTAAGGAAAAATGGAGAAAGAAGAAATGAAGGCAAGTACAGGTAATTCTTTTAGGTATATTGCTCTAACAAGCAGGAAAGAAATTGCACATGAGCCAAAAATGGTTCATGGAACTTTTAATCTTAAGAAATTATGGTACATTTGTATTTCTAATAGGGACGATTCAGTAGGGAATGGAAAAATAAGTTATTCAGAAGAAAAATAAAACAGCTGTTGCAACAATATCCTTAAGTAGGAAAAACAGGTAAGATCTAGTAATGTAAAGGGCTGGTCTTAGCTAGAAGAAAAGATAAAAAATATATGGATATAAATATAAGTGATAGCAGAAACTTGTAAAAATTATTCTCTGGCCGTTTTAGTTTCTCAGGGAAGTAGGAAGTTCGGTTCTCAACTGAGAATAAGAAAGGTAGAGAAAATATACCAGGATGTATGAAATAGTCATCTCAGAGTGTGAGAAAGAACTCAGGTGTATGGTATGAGTGGCAGACAAAATTATGAGCCCACCCTAAGTTAACAGTCATAAATTTATAAAGTGATATCAATCAGCTTACTTGTACTGTTTTCCTCCCTTTTAATTAGCTGTACTGGTATATACATAAACAGACAGATAGGTTTAACTAGTTATGCTTTTACTAAAAAATGCAAGTAAATGCAAGACAGTGATTATACTATTAAGAAATTAAAAGTGTGCAACAAAGAAATAAAACATAGTCGAGAAGAAACAATGAAAAAATTACAATGAATGTGCCCCAGTGGGTAAAGGGTCACTGGTGTTAAAAGTGTGTTAGAGGAAGCAAGCTGGAAATATGGGAAACTGTAGTGGGAAATCAATGTTTAAAGCAGATCACAAATGGATTCCAGTTGCTAGAAATAGGAGGATTCTAAGGGGAGTGTGGAGAATGGGATCAGAGAGGCCAAGATACTGCAACAATCCTAAAAATGAACAATCACCAAGTGGTATAGCTATGGATACAGAATGGGTTAAATGTGGTAGAAGATGAAGAGTAAAAGAGGTCAATTAAGTGGTCTAGAATGATTAATATGAAAATCAAGAAGTTTTTTTTTTTTTTTTGAGACTAGGTCTCACTATTTTTGCCTGTGGAACTGCAGGCTCACGTTGCCTGGGGTACCACAGACCCAAGTGATCCCCAGCCTCAGCTTCCCAGGTAGCTGGGATTATAGGTGCATACCACCATGCCCAGCTATTTTTTTGGAACTAGGTCTTGCTATGTGCCCCCGGTGGCACTCGAACTGCAATCCCTGGCCCCAGCCGTGGCTTCCTAGGCTGCTGCTTACAGGCATGCACCACCATGCCTGGCTGAAAATTAAGAGAACTTTTAAAGCCCCAGACAAATAAATGTTATCAGTTTTATAAAGTATGTAAAGAAAACTAATTACAAATTAAATTTAAATGTGGATCTTTAAAAACTAAAATTCATCTCCACAAATCCCAGCAAATAATGGTCTGCCCATTCATCGTTCAGTCATAGATGATAGTGATGGATATAAGATTTAATGAACTTTGTTAAAATGTAGAAACTGCCTCAAGTTGATTTTATCAACATACTTTTTACAAATTCAAGAACCATGTAAATAGTTCAAGTCTATGCCTCATAAATTCAGTTTTATTGTAAATATTAGGGTTCCAGAATGTCCTCCATATGTGGTTATGCTGACTCAATACTATGCCAACACTTCCATATTATCTTCCCCAAGTAAGTGATTGAGAGTGTGAAGTATTCAGTCTAACACCAGTAAATATGATCAAGTATGACTCTCATGATCAATACACTCAAACCAGATTAACCACTCATTGCATATATTACAAAGATTACTCAAAAATTCCAGCTTAAATAAGTCCCAGAGATGTAATGTACAGCATTATTACTATTCTAAATAAAACTAATTACGTATTAAAGTTTTGATATTCCTGCTAAACACATCAGAAATATAATCTAACATTATAGCCAGTACAATGTAGTAGGTAGTCAATAGTATAGTAAAAATACTCTATCTTCTTAGATTCTGGTTTATTGATCTTGAAATAAAAATGTTAAAACCTTTCTTATTGAGAATAAAATAATCAGGCTTCTGTCTTTCATTTAGCCACATTCCATATAAGGCAATAAAAACTGGCATTAAGAGTGAACTACAAAACTCAAATTGCTCAGGGTGACTTTAGAACAGTTACTATCACCTCTTTATACTTTAAGTTTCCTCACTTTTATAAGATAACAATACCTATTCTAAAGCAAACTTTCTCAATGAGCGTAAATATGTTTTTTAAGGCCAGGTGGGGGAAAAAAAATCATATTCTACTAACAAAGCAAGGATACACATACAATTAATTAAGAGAAGATTGAGAAGATTAGATATTATATGCAGAAGAATTTAGAGCTACGCGTGGCACATAAATAAGCACTCGTTAAAATAAAGTTTTTTCACTAAATGAAGAGAAAAAGGTGTCCAATAAATGCAATTTAGTCTCTAACAAGCTAAAATTTTATTTCAAAAGGGAACTCTCAGTTTATAATATATAGTGACTTACGTGGAAGTGCAACAACTGATATGCAAGGAGTAGAATCATCAATACTCTGATCATCCTCAGAAGAAAGACAAAGTCTTTTATGTGGAGGTTCAGTACTATCTTCTGAGTCTATTTCATCAGCTTCTAATGAAAATAAGAAAAATCTCAGAATTTCCAAACAATGGAGGAAAATACAATATCATACAAAACAACCTTCTGAGTGATTTAGTTCAATTGACTAGACCCATTTTTGCAAGCAGGACTCAAAAAAGACATTGCATTCTGTATGTATGCCTAGCGCTGTACCTTCTGATTCTTATGACAAGGAACTATGAACACATGTACCATTTTTAAAAAACATCACACTCTTGTGCTGCTATTTACCTGACTAAATATTTCACATGTAAAGACAAAGGCTGGTTATTTACTCATTCACAAAAATTTGTCTAATGTCTACTATGTGCTAAATGCTGGGAACAGAACAATGAAAGGTACCCTGACTGTGAAGGAGCTTACACTGCAGTGCAGGAAATAACTGAAGTAATAATTTTAATCTAGTGTAATAAGAGCTATGAAAGTGGAATGAAGAGGCTGTTATAAAAGCAGAGGGGAGAGGTACGTGATTTACACTGAAGATAAAGGAAGGTTTCGTGGTGGTATTTTGATCTTGAAAGGGAAACAGAAACAAAGAGAAAATAATTATTACTGGTATTAGGACTAACATGTCCAGTGAAAATGGAGGTATGAAAAGCTACCATAAGTTAGGAAATTAAAAACAGTCATGACTGCTACAACACAGATATAAGAAATGTGGCAGGGAATCAAGGCTGAAAGGAAAGCTGAAACAGGAGGTCTATATGGCAAATAAAAAAAACCTAAATTATATTCTACAGATCATGGGAAATGTAAGTATCATGATCATTGTGATCAAAAGCCTGAAATATGAATTAGAGGGAGGCTATCTAAAGATTACAACTAGCCAGGTGACAAATGAGACTGAACCATGAAAGGACTTGAGACAGAGACGAAGGAATGGATTCAAGAAACAGACTATGAAATCCTTATTATGGAATGCATGTGAGAGAGAAGAATTTATTCTTTTTCATTACTTATGATCTGGGAAATTAAATAATGAAACTGACTGAGAACAGAAAGAAAAAAGAATTAAATTTGGGAAGTTTGTGAAAGAATGTAATTTGGGACATGTGAAATTTTAGGAGCCTATGATAAACACAAAGAATTCAGAATAAAGACAGAAGGATGAGCCATTCTGATAGGCAGGTGAGAGTTAAAACCATAAGCTTGAATGAAAAAAATCCAGATTAGATACTGAGTGAAAAAAGAATACATTCGAGAGCTGTGCAAAGATTAACTTAAAAGCAAAATAAATAAATTATAAATATAAACAACAAGTAAAAAATTAAAATGATTGCAAGTCTCAAGGCTGTCGAATCTTAATTCATTAAAGATGCTCATAAATAGTTATGTAAAATTCTCTAACATTGGTTCCAGCCAAAAAAAGTTCATCTATTCCTACTGGCAGAACGTCTACATTTTCTAACATACTACACACACCACTGAGACTAAAGGGAAGTATATTAGTTACTCCATTATCATCTTTGGAGGCGCAATAGACGTACTTATAAAAACATGAATTAAAATTAAAATATGATCTAAAGCAGATAATATTTTTTCTACTGTCTGAGATCAAAACATCTGGTTGATAGGGTTCAAAGGTGTCATGAAAGCCAAAAAATTCACAATAACATGTCACCAAGTTTTCTTACCATTCTGAGGGCAATGAAGAATGAGGTTCCCGTCTGTATCCTGAGTCAGAGTCACTGAGTTCACAGTTTCTACTGTTACTGTGTCAGAATCCTCTTCAACTGTGCTCATACTCAAATCTGTGCCAGAAGAGATTTCAGATTAGGATTCAAAACATTTCCCAATATAAACAAAAAGTAGTTCTTTGATATCCTTTCTTACCTCCCCTTCCCCAAAATCTGTGTAGTACACATTACATCAAATTATAACAGTTCAGATCAAAAACTGTCCACAATTTGTACACATTATTTAGAATTAGATGTAATAATTTAAAGAGTTGTTTTTACTACATTCAATGAAAGGATCTCTGTCAAGTTACCTGTCATAGTAGCAAAATTCTTTGTTATTTTTTTACTGGCAGCTATATAATATATTCAGGTAGGTCTTTAACTCAATTCTTTAGCAGATTTATCAAAACTTTTATCTTACTCTAAGTATTGCTTCTGCAAACATTCTTTATAAGTATTTGGGTTATATTATCTAAAAAGGGGACACACTAATTCCTCTTGTTATCTATATCATAATAGTAAACAAGTATATTCACCATTTATCAACTTTCTAATAAATATAGAGCTAGTTCTCTCAGAGAACTGATTTTGTTTAAAGTACCTTTAATCTGCTATTATTTCCCTTTTGTTCAGAAAAACTAAAATATCACTCTTAGAATAAGTAGTGTTACCCATACTAAACTACCTAATCAGTTTTCAGGTTTAGCTAATAATGGTCAATGAAGTTCTTAATATTCAATTTTGGCCTTTCCTTTTTAAAAAAAAAAACCAATTAAGTAATACAGAACACATATGCCTTGATGTGTATTTGTCATTCAGTATTTATTTGGCTCCTATGCACAAGTTACTAATTTTCTTCGTACATTTATTCAAATGCATTTCCCCTTAGTGGAAAAACTTAACATCTATTAGCATTTACGTGATAAAGGTCCAGTAATTCATTAAATTCTCCTATACAAGTTAGTTTTAAAAGGACATCTTCATCTTACAGTGAAAATGATGCCATTCCTAAAGATAAATTGCAATTACAATCTAGTTATACTAGAACTGGCAAATAACGAGGTGAGGTCGGTAGAACAACTTACCTGGAAAACAGATGGATCAGCTACAGCCCTTCCCACAGGATCACGTTGCCTTCCCTTAGCCACCAGCATTACTTTCATGTTATCCAGATTGCTCCTCCCCCATGTTCTTACCTCTGCAGTACTCTGAAAAAGTAACAGAATTATCTATTAAGGGTTAACAAGAACAACTGTGTTCTAGCAGTGTATCCATGACATCTTAAACCTCTGTGATTTTTTTCAAATCCAACAAAATCAGAATTCTTCTTTAATTAGATCTTTTGGAAGTCAAATTCTAAAGGTGTTTCTAATGAAGTGCAGAAATGAGATCTACACAGTTTATAAGGAAGCTAGATAGAGGATTTTGGAGGCAAGATTGCCAGGATTTCCTGAATGAAATGATGATGGAGTTTAAGGAGAGCTATCTCAAGATGACTGCTAGGCTTTTGAGTGAAACAGCTTTGAGTTTTGGAGCACTCACATGCATTTAATATATCTTTTTCTTAGTAACAAAAATTATAAGGTATCATGTGAAGCTGTCAAATGGATATTTGGAAGCTGGAATTCAATGGGCAAGGTTTAGACCTACACATTTGAGTTAGTGGCATGCAAATTGCTTTTAGAGATAAGGTCACTGAGAAAGGTGAATACAGGTTGCATTTCAGTACAAGGCTACTTTAAAGAGAAGAAGTCAGAGTAAACACAAATAAGCAAGGGACAGGAAAAGACCAAATAGAGAAATGTAAAAGGTATTAACTAAGAGGCACAGGAGCTGTTTTCAAGGAGTGTTAAGCAATGTTACCCATATTAAACTGCCTAAAGAATGAGATCATGAGATGACTATTTGATTTGACAATACTAAAATCATTGGTGACCTTAACAAAAATAGGTTCATAAGAGTAGCTGGGTAGAAGTCCCACTGGAATACTTAAGAGAATTGGTCTTTTACAAGGCTATACTTTCAAGGTAAGTAGGAGATGGTACTGACTACATGGGGGTTAAGCTGTTTCTTTAGAAGAGCACACCTGTATTCTGATATCACTGAGAAATGTCAAATAAATCCACTTATGATAGTAAAATACAAAATGGAGTATCTCAGTGCTTTGTAAATTCTAATTCTAAACTACACAGGGAAAAATGCTTCACTTCTGGACTCATTCCTCACTTGGTTTATATGAACAAGGGATGAGGAAGCTTTCTAGTTGTACCATCAATTATTTTTGCTCATCTAATTATTTCTTCCTTCTCTGAAATGGACCAAATAATACTTTTATGCTAACTAGAATGAGAAGCTAAAGGGAAAAAAATTAACTATTTTAATTGGTGATTTAATATTGTGGCATGTTTATATCATTTGGAGTATAGCTTAGTCATAAAACAAAAACAAAAACAAATCAAGACCTGAAATGTGGTATGAAACATATCTGATGGAGTATTTATACATACGGAAATTTCATATTTAGATGAGAAATGCAGTTCATTTATAACCCCCAGTGAACAAGATGACTGTGTAGAACAAAACTACTACTGAATCTGTTAACACAGAACTTAGAGTCCTATATCCAACTCCCTTTCAGTATTAATTTTATGGATTATCTTAGATTTAACCAAGTTTACCCTTTTCCTAATTTTCTGGACAACTAGTATCAAGTTTTTACAAACTTAGAACCAAAAGAAGTGGCATTTCTTTCTACTTTGGGGATTATTTATGTAGATAAATTTGTTATCAGTTCTCAAGCATGGGTAGATTCTGTGAAGATGATGAAGATGCCCTGTAGTGTTTGCAAGAAGTTTGGATGAGACTGGGTGCTAAGAAAAAGTCTATTGATGCTTTCCCTAAGAGGAAACCAAGCAAGCTACAAAATCTATAGTGCCATAATTTTATTGGATGAGCTAAAGATTGAGAAGTACTGGCTGAGAGGCAATTTTGGAAATATAACTAGTAAGTCAGGAAGGACACATTTATTTTCAGATAATTATTTTCCCTGATCGAATATATTTTATTAAGAAAAATTACATATTCCACTGTAACTTGTGATCTTCCAAGTCTTTGATCAAAATAAAATATTTGTAATTTTTACATTGTCACATCTGTAACTTTTTCAGTTTTCCAAAGCATTTCCAGTATTATTACACATCATTTTAAAGGTGTACACAGTACTCACCTACATTTAACCATTAACTATTACTGAATACTTGTTTTTGAGATTACGCTTTTATAGATTCCATATTGACTATACCATACCTATCATCAATGCATTTAAATAATGCCTTTGAAAATGCTTACAAGAGGGTATGAAAGCGACTTTTTACAAGTTTATTTTTTCTCTTTTAAGAAATTAAATTCCACAAAACACAAGGTCTTGGGGAAAGAGAACAGGGAACAAGCTCCTATATCCTGAAAATGGGATGTCACTAAACAAATGACAGTAAAATCTTAATATTGATTTTATTCAAGATAAAGAATGGAGAAACTTCAAACTTCTGGTCAACACTTTTAAATGGTCCTTAATACCTGGGAATCTGTTATTCTATAAAGTCTGAGAAATCATAAAGAACACTGAATTAAGGTATGTTTCATTATGACTTGGTTTTAAGATGGTAGTTTAACTACTACCATACAAAGTCAATAAAGTTTATCATGACATTAACTGCTTAGGACGTTAATTTCAATTATCAACTGTTGAAAACAATGTCATTTAAGGGAATTATTTGGCACTGGTTAATTTCAAGGTATGGCAGGTAATACTGCTTATTGAAAAGCAAAAATAAGACAGGTAGTTAATAAACCATACAAGTATTTCTACTGTAAAAGAACACTTGATAATGAGCTTACTTCTGACAACCCAGAACTTGGAAGAATGGTAATGTACATAACAAAATGACAGGCAAAAACTGGGATATTAAAGAAAAGTGAACAAATTGGTCATAAATTGCTCTCCAGTATGTTTTAATTTCTGGCAACTTTTTTCTGGTATTCAGTTGCAGACTATCTTTCCACAAATGATAAACAGACAAGATAAACAGGTTTTCTTTTATTTAACTTTATTGCTTATCTTCATGAAATCAAAACAAAAAATTAAACCTAAGGTGATTCTATTACAATAATTACCTTCATAAAAGTTATTAAAAAACATGAAAAAGGAGAGAAATGATATGAAAGCAAACAAATGCCACATACCTTTGCTATGTCTCTAATACACTGAACATAAGTTTATTTCGTTCTCAGTTTGTTTCATATCATTTGAGAATTAAAAAAAAGGGAGGAGCCAAGAAACTGCGATGCACAGAAGTATATTAAATTCCTAGGGAATACCCCCATATGGAAAAAAAATGCTAAAATGGTGGTAAGAGAAAACTATTAAGACAAGTTCATTTTTCAGAAGGCAGATGTTAACAACATCTGTTAACTATGCAGCCTCTATACATATTTAAAAGATGGTACTTTTTCAAAATTTTGTCATTCAAAAGTTTTTTTTCCCTAAAGTTTTGATGTCTTTGCAATGGATTTACTCATTTATGCAATGGATTTACTCATTTATGCAATGGATATACTCATTTATGCAATGGATTTACTCATTTATGCAATGGATTTACTCAACTCATTTATATGAGTTGAATACAAATGACATGGAACCTCAGTACTTTCCAAAACATATCCAGCTTAATATTTTAATATGTGTATATCCCCAGGGACACTAGTTTCCGTTTTTATTCTCACAGGTAAGTTTATCTTAAATCAGTGTTAACTAGTGGAGCATCAAAAAACTTTTAAATGACAAGGTGTGCTTTTTCAGGACATATAATTTCATTGTAACAGTGAACATTTGGGTCTGTAGATGTCAGAGATAAATGACACTGAAGAGAAGCATTACATAGGGGAAAGGAAGAGTTCTAGTCTTGTAATTTAAATACTGACATTTCACTAATCTTACACTTATTTCTCCCAATGCCTTGGGATGAAATGAGATGTCTGTACACTTTAAAAGAAAAAATAAAGCCCATGAAAAGAAATGGACTTAGTTTTGCTTTCAAAGCTCAAATCCCAACTTCAAAAAAAATTTTTTTGGAGGGATGGCGACCCCTCAAAATACATCTAAAATATCAAGACAGTGTATCTATGTAGAATGAATTTATTTATAACTGTTAAAAGAGTACACAATGCCCTTACTGATTGCTGATGAAGACAAGGCAATAACAGCATTTTAGCTCCATCATCGAGCTCAACTGCAAGCAAAGAGATTTGAGCAGAACACGCAGGTCCTACTCAGTTTTCAAAAGCATATTTTGGGCGAGTCTATCAACTAAAATAGTACAGAAAGATAGCCTGTTTGGTGGCATATCAAAGCATTTAGTATATGGGAATTAAAATTACAAAACATAAAGTGTATTTTTCCTCATAAATGCAAGGTTTCTTTCCAAAGAGAATCCAGTTAGTTTTTACACCTTGTGAACAAAGGAGATAAAAAAGTTTTATCAACACACTAAATTTTTCTCAGAGAGCAGGACAATTTTTTTTTGTTTTTTTTTTTTTTTGTTTTTTGAGACTAGGTCTTGCTATTTTTGCCTGTGGAATGGCAGGCTCTTGTTGCCCGGGGTACCACAGACTCAAGCAATCCCCAGCCTCAGCTTCCCAGGTAGCTGGGATTACAGGCGCACGCCATCACGCGCAGCTGTTTTTTTGGAACTAGGTCTCGCTACGGGCCCCAAGCGGGACTCGAACCCCAATCCCTAGCCCCGGCCGCTTCATAGGCTGAAGCTTACAAACACGAGCCACCGTGCCCGGCTAGCAGGACAATTTTTGTAATGCTCAGGGATGTAATTTAAAATTTCCCCCTAAATCTTAACCTAAGAATCTCAATGAAAATCTGTCACTGGAAAAAATTGGTTTTTATTTGTAAAATCCCGCACACAAATGAAAAATATTTTTCACTTGAATTAGTCTTAAAGCTACAGATGTTTAATTGTCTAGAATTAATTTAAATAAAGGAATAATAATTAAATACAAGATACTACCAAGTGGTACTAGTCTAAGGTTAAAGTATTGCATATTAGAAAGTAATTTTGGAGAAGACGCTTTTAGTCAGATGTCCCAACAAACAGCTGCCTCTGTCAGAAAAAGGTCCACGACGATGAATTAGGTTCCGAGAAAAGTAGCCATACACTGAATTTGAATTTCCAAAATCAATAGGGGAAAGGAGGGAGTCCTGATTTACTACATTTAATAGAATTATCACCCTTTTCTTAGTTACATTCAATTATTATAAAAACACAAAATGTACCGTCCAACTGCACAGAACGACACTTGGCCACTTCTCTCAAACCCACGCTGGTGGCTTTAACCCAACCCACTGTCCCTTAAGAGATTTTCAAAATAATAAAGTCTATTCTGTGAGAAAAAGGAGACTAAAATATTTTAACTGAGCTCGGCAAAATATGACAATTACTACTTTGCAGACGCAGTTCACTGTTCCCTGAGAGGCTCAGTCACCGCACTCCAGCCCACGTCCCTCCTTTTGAAGAGATTCAGGTTGACATAAGATAGTTGGTCCAGTCATCAAGAGTCTCTCTGCCTCGTTTATTACAGCTTAAGACTGAACCCAAAAAGATGGGGAAAGACACTAAGACATAAACAAGGTATAAGAGAAAAAGGGGGTGACTGGGGCTATATCCACTCCAACTCTTTCAATCCCACCCAAGCTCACCTCTCCTCATCGAACATATTACAATCGGAAAAAACAACCAAAAATTCACAAAAGAATGCCGCGAGAAAGCAAGTGAGGCTTACTTGCTCTCCACATTCCTGGGGCCAATTCTTTACCGAAGCTTCTGGCCCACCCCACCCCCAGGGGTCCCGGCGCCATTTAGCTCCTCCGAAGCCGCCGCCATTTTCCGCCCCCGCCGGTTTGCCGCTGTTCCTCGGCGGCCACTCGCTACCCAGTTCAGCAGCCCGAGCCACCGCCGCAGGCCCGGCCCCGAGAGGGAGGCCCTGGCCTGAGCGTGCGAGTACGGCAGCTTCAGCGTCACGAAGCCCGGCTCCGACCCCGCCCGCAGCGCCCGGGAGCCGACAGCTTGCGAAGGCCGGCGAGACCAAGCGGGCAGCAAGGGGGCCAGTCAGGCTCCACTGGGCGGAGCGGCCCTGGCGGCGGTTGGGACCTGAAGGTTCCATCGCACTTACTTCCTGTTTTGGGTCCGGGCACTTTGGAAGAACCAGGATGGAGGCTCCAAAAAATACCAGGATGGAGGAAGCAGCCACGGGCAAGAGTGGCTGCAGCTGGAGTGAGCGAGCGCGACGAGCCGCCGGAAACGGAGCTGTGGCCGCGCCCCGCCCCCAGCCCCCGCACGCTCCCCCGCCCTTTCTCCTCCCCCCTTGAGGCGGCCTTGAGCGCCGGCTGCTGGCGTCACTTCCGGCCAGTCCGGAGCGCGAAGAAAGGTTTTGTTTTTTTGCTTTTTCGGTACCTACTGTGCGTAGCGGATTGTTTTATTTGGGAATTCTGTGTCCGCTTCTGAACTTTATAGGGGGTCCTTTTATTCTTTGGGGACAGTTGAGACCCACTGACCGAGTTCAGTACTCGGGGCCGGAGCGGAGCAACCGCGAGGTGGAACAGCTTGAAAGGTGGGGTTTGAGTGCAAAAGAAAGCAGGGAGTAGTCAGTCTACCGTTCACGTTTGGGTTGCCTTCAGGTAGACGCTTAAACTGAGACGTTACCTATTGTGGTCTGTGTTTCAATTCTTGGTGAGATGTATAGAGCTTTGAGTGTAGGGCGATGCTTCTCCAGTGTTCAGTACAAGCTAATGCACTGGTTTTCTAGCTTTAGAAGACGAACACTAGGTTCGTGCTCCCACCACTGTTTCCGAATCTTCACAAAGACCCTAACGAGAGATTTTGGTGTTGAAGAGTTCCAAGAGACTTGGAAGACTGAGGGTCTGAACCTTACTAAAATTATTCCTGATTCCCATATTATTTTGCCCGTTTATAAAGTAAGATTCATTGTATTCTTTCTCTTCTCCACTGGAATAAGTTTGAGATTACACTTTAATATTGTCTGTATCCAACGGCAAGGAGATTTTTGTTGTGACAATGGGAATATAGTTAATGGCAATTGTGAAGTTTGTAAAGTTGTGAAGGCTATTAATATGTAACTGCCAACTGGTGAAGGCTCTATGGAAAAGAATATGAAAACTTAGCAAAAATTGAAAAATAGAAAGCCATATGGTTCAACAAAACCACTTCTAGGTATTTACCCTAAGGATATGAAAGATAGGCAGTTACAAAACTAAACATACTTGCCAAATCTGGCCGTTGCTTTTTGATATTTCCCCAAATGAGTTGAAAACTATATCCACACAGAAACCTGTATGCAGGTGTTTATAGGGAGTTTATTTGGAATATTCATACAATAGAATATTAGCAATAAAAAGAAATCAACTATTAAACCATGAAAAGACATGGAGGAACAAATTCTTATACCAAATGAAAGTAGTATTCTGAAAAAGTGATATACAATAAGAATCCAACTATATGACATTCCAGAAAGGGGAAAATCTGGAGACAGTAAACGGATCAGTAGTTGTCAGAACTTGGAGCAGGAGGGAAAGGTAAAGTCTAGAGAATTTTTTCAAACAGTGAATTGTGTGACACTAGTGGTAGGTACATGTCATTATACGTTTGAAAGGTAAAGTCTGAAGAATTTTTTTTCAGTGAATTGTGTGACACTAATGGTAGACACGTTATACATTTATCAGAACCCATGGAGTGTAGAAGACCGTGAATGAATGCTAAAGTAAACCAGACTTTGGGTGATAATGATATATCAATTTTGGTTCATTAACTGTGGGAGTCAGTGTCTGCTGGGAGATGCTGGTAATGGAGATACTATGCTTGTACGGAACAGGGGCCATACAGGAAATCTCTACCTTCAGTTTTGCTGTGGATCTTAAGCTGCTATAAAAAATAAAGTCTACTTAATAAAAGAAAGCATGAAAAGACAAAGTAAGTCTTTGGGTTTGAACAATGTGAGCATAAAGGTTTTTGAAGTGCTTTGTCAAATGCACACCTATCTAACTCATACAGTGTCCAGAAATATCAAATGCATCAGTACATTTATTACAAATGAATCCCATTTAGGGAAAACAAAGCGAAGGTGTGTATCTAAGGGTGCACCGCAAATATATAGTAGTGTCACAATGGAAACCTTAACCCCAAGAGCCTATGCTCTGAACTACATGTTTTGGAAAGGGCAAAACTATTACAACTCACAAAATATACTTGGACAATAGTCTTTTTATAGTATAGACAGATTATTGTAACCAGTTCCCAGATTCTTTACTAAACTGAAAGACTGACATTTCAAAAATAAATGCCAGACATAGCATTTTATTGCATCCTACACCATCAGTGTGGTCTTTGTATCCTCCTGTTGTAGGTACAAACATACAGTAAAATTTTAAAGTCACTATATAAGTATTATGTAAGCAAATCCATGAGACAGAATAGTGCTGTAGTATAGATACTAAAGTGAGAACAGAGTGTATTAGCTTTGTTACTTAGAAGTAGGTATGTTACTTTACCTCACTAAACTTCATTTACCTTAGAAAAATGGGACTAATAAAATTTACCTTGCAGAATAATGTCACATGCATTGCCTAGAGCTTGACATTTGTAAGAAGCACTTTTAAAAATGAAAGCTAGTAAACCCCTGAACCAGAAAAGCAATTAAACTACTTAAAGAGCAGTTCTAATGAAACAATAATTACTTAAGTAGAATTGTTAACATTTATGAGGAGGTGGTTCCTAATTAGCTACATTTTTCATAAAACATAGTTGCATGCCTTTTACTAAGGCATAAGATAGTGATGGCTAAATTATAGTCTGGTTGCATATTCTCTTCTGCAGTATCAGGTCAGCCTATATTCTGCCGTTAATTCCCTTAAAAAGTCTAGTGCAGCCTCAAAATTAATTCTCTGTTTCTTAGGTAAGTTTGACAATTGTTTTTTTTCCCAAGGTCAGTTGCTTGGGGAAGGCAGATATATTTTAATATGATATTAATACTTAATTTTGAATATAAATCTATTATAATATCTTTATACATACAGGTAAAATTAAAACTTGAATAATCAATCTGAGATTATTCTTGACAATTTGAATCCTAGAGTGATTTTCTGGTTACCTCTCTAGATTATTCCCACTTATCACTTAGTCAATATGTACCCAGAAAATGTGTGAGATTTACTACTCTCTTAGGATTTACCTAATTATGAATTAAATATTTTTTAAAAAATCATGGAAATATTTCTGTACCAAGTAGAAGTTATGAAATGATATATACCAGTCACAATATTTGCTGTTTTTGCTAGTTGTAATTAAATTTGTTGACTCCAGATTTTTTAATACTTTCATGAACCTCATCAGTGAGTAACTATTGATTAGTCTTTGTTTATTAAAGGGTGATAAATTAATATGAAAATATTTCAAATACTGAGAAGCAAGATTCATGTTTGCCTTATGTCCATTTCATGATTGTCTTATGTCTGGATAGTATGATTCAGAAAAAAAGATATTGCTTGCAAAGACTTTATTCTAAGTATATAAAAAATATAATTGTAAAAAAATAAGTGTATAATATTTCCACACAACCTGAGTCCTTTTATAGAGCTGATGAATATATTTGGAAAGCCTTCCAAAACCTTTGGAGAGCTGATGAGGATTCTGTAGTTCAGCCATGTACCTCACTCTTTCTCCTGGTCTTATCATGTCTCAGAATCCTACTCTACACTTTTTTCTAGGGCTTGTGGTACTCCATCTTACAACTCTTTCTCTGTTCTCTATTCTGTGTGATTTTCTTATTTTCACACTTTTCTGAATTCCTCAATTTGGGAATCCTACCTCTCCATACCCTTGTTACTTTTTTTCCCCTTTGCAGTAGATCTTTACTAATTAGTAAGCTGATCAGTAACAGCCAATGTTTATAACTTCTAAGAAGGATATTAATTAGGTGCTCTGAAAGTCTGCTGTTCAGAACAGGACTTTCTTAGAAGACCTTTGAGCAGACTGGAAAGATGTGAAGACATCACCATAGTAGGGAGTAGTAGAGAGGACTTACTCTGGTATTGTGGGAAAGAGTGTATTTATATAAAGCAGCTGGCCTATATGATGTTTATAAAAATGGTGCAAGCATAGCTTTGGTCAATGTTAAACTCTTTATCTCTTATAGATGTGAATTGTATTTGTTTTTATTTTTTATTGAGTTAATGCTTTACTGTATTATTGGTATTTTGGAAGATAGGTAGGACCATGGTTTTGTACCCACTCCCCCAAAAAACCCACAGTTCACTGTGCTCCCATCCCTCTGTCCCTCTTTGTTTTCACTCCTCCCTCTCTTCCTATCTGGATGCTTCAATTCTGTAGTCAGCTTTCAAGGGCTAGTTTTTAAGCTTATCTGACCCTTAGTTTGGTTTTTCTATATTCCACATATAAATTATACCATCTAGTATTTTTCTTTCTTCTTTTTAATTTATTTCACTTAGCATTTTATTTCACTTAGCATGGAAGCATCCCTTCCAAATCCATCCATGCACCTCATGTTTATTGCAGCACTGTTCACAATAGTCTAATTTTGAAAACAATCTAAACAGATGAGTGGTATACACACACAGTGGAATATTACACAGTGAACAAAAGCCAATTGTGTTTAACTCCTTCACTAAGACTAGAACTTGGCACATTACCAGAAATGACTTAGCCTTCTGCCACCTCTACCTTGTCTCGGTTTCAGCTTTCTCACATGGTGCAGTAGCTAACTTAATAGATGCCTATTTTGATGAGAGCAAAGCATCATGAACTTGAAGATCGGGAAGCTAGCAATTTCTAGTCATTAACAATAGTTACTAACTACAGGAGAACTCAGTCATTTTCAGATGATGTCACTACTTGGGCAACTCTGGATTGAAACAAATATTCCGTTTTATTGTTATGCTCATAGAGTAATATAAGTGGTAATTTCAGTGTAGTGTAGTGAGGTATGTTCTGTTTATTGCCCAAATTTTGTCCCTCTGGCTGTTATATTTTAAGGATAGAAACATTAGATTTTAGCCAGCAGATGTCCCTATTGTTCAGCAGGAACTTTTTCTTTCAAAGTTGTTGCTTTAATAGTAGATTGAAATTCTATGTAATTTGAATTTGGTAGTGACACACTGGATGAGTAAGGACAGGACTCAACAATAATAAACTCAGGGATTATGCTTTGAACACCAAATACGAAGGGTTTCTAGAAGTTAAAAACTTGCTCTTCTCTTTTATTCAGTATATATTGAATTCCTTTGCACAGAACACACAATGACTAAGGAGGAAACAGGAACTTGTGTAACCTTAATAACACTTAGAAATCTGTACCTCTGTGATACATTCATTTTATTTAGCAGAGCTTCCCACACACAAACTTTGTGTTGACTACAATTTTAGGCATAGAAAGTCTGGTAGAGATTGAAAGATATGGCCCTTCCCTCAAGAAACTTAAATTCTCGTAAGAGATCATATCATAATAGTTTTTTCAACACATTTGTATACAACTCTTGGTTAAAGTAATACGTTGCTATATTGTGGTAACTGCACATAAATTTGCTTTATGATCAACAATGTTTACTGAGGGGTTAAGACAAAGCATATAATACTTAGTCTCATCAGATTAATCTAAATTGGTCTTGCATAGTCAAATTAATTACTCTGAATACTTGAAAACAGTTAAGTCCTCAAAATGTCAGGTATTATCTTTATCCTGACAATAAAGAAAGAAAGCAGGAGAATTGTGTTATTTTTTTGAGTAAGATTTGTTAGGGCAATAATTCTATTTCATGAACAAAAATGGGATAGAAATTTTTTTTCATTATATAAAGATACTAAAATAACAAGAGCTCGTAGCAGGCAGTCTCCTGGATATCTTTTTTAGCTTTGTAAAAGCTTCATTGTTAAATGACAAGCAGTATTATGGCTTTTTATGTTTGTTTGTTTCTTTGAAACTGCTTGGTAATACGCCTGTTTTCTATTTGTTTTAAGTTTAAGAGAAAGTGATGTGACTCTTGAAGAAAATGCTGTTTATCAAGCAAGCTATTCCTCCCCTCAAATTACCAGAGATATCAACCACATCTTTTAATGTCAACATAACTGAAGAATATCTACATGTGTAGCTATATCACATTCAATTCCCGAGCATAGTGCCTTTGTCAAAATAACTGCATCTTAAGTGCATAGACCAGTGAAGACAAATACTTATTTTTAGGAAAATGGGAAAAACAGGATTAGGAAAGCAGGGTTCCTAGAGGCTATCTGTAAAGAATCAAGAATAATACTACACATTCTTATATTTCATTGTGGTAATCATTATAATGCTATTAATATTAGCAAATTTCAGGTAAGGAAGACATGACTCCTGCAGTCATATTATCACTAAAGTCTTTGCTCATGTTTCTTATCAGAAGTTTACATACATTCTGAACTTTGGTCTGTTGGTTCAGTCTGGGGTATCAGGATATAAGGCCATTATCTGAAGGTGAAACTACTTTTTCTATTTCCGTTATAATTAGATAAACGCTATATTTGTTTAACAGAAGCCCATTTTTATACACTACTAGTCTTGTATTTTCTTTTGCCAAGAGCCATTTGCTATGAAATCATTTTCTATTGAAAACTCTCTTGATCTTGATCCTGTAATAAATATTCACAAGAATCTTCTCTGAAAAGGAACCCATGTTGCGTTATCATTCCAGACCAAGTGCAGAAAAGATAGATGATACAACAATGTTTCATGCATAAAGTTATAAATAACTTATTTGAAAAGGTCATAGTAAATATAGTAGTATATAAATAATCTGTCTCTTGCATTGGGTAAAAATAAACCTGAAGCCTTTTACTTTTAGGCCTTCTATATCCCTTTTCAATACGACCACATTTTGAGTAATGAATTACATGAAAGATTTAAAACTTGGATTTCCCCTAGGATAGGTGGCTTACAGCTGATGGTGGAATGTCATAAGTCACCAGGATTTTTCTTTATTACCATTTCCTTATTCACATGGTAGTAGAATGAAATTTCTCATAGGATGCAAATACCTGAATTTTTTTTTATTGTTTAAACAAGTGAAAAATGAAATTCAATCCCAATAAACCTTAAAAGTCATAGATCATACATTATAAGTTTGTCAGGAGCGTATGTGTCACTGCTTGGTAACAAGCCTTCAAAGTGCTCCCAGACCATAATGACCTTTTGTTCTTTCTCCTTTGACGAATGACCTTACAGAGTCTTCTAAGCCTAAACTCCCTCAATATCTTGAACCCACTCTTACGTGCCCATCTTAAAGTTCTTTTCTTCAATCCTAAAGATGTTCCTTAGGAATCATGCTAGCACAAATGAACCAGAAAGAAATAGAGAAATGCTGGATGGTCTCAATTATATGTGGGATATAGGGAAAACAAACACAAGGGTGAGAAAAATCAGCAAACAACAACAGAACTAAAGCATAAAGCAAGGAATGGAGAGGGAGGATTAAATCAGGGGAGGGATCAGCACAAGAGATGAAGATGAGTGGTGGGAGAACCTTGGATTACACACCTATGTGTAATCAGTAAAAAACAAAAATAAAAACAAAAACCAAAGTGCCTTCTCACATTCACAGCTAATCCCTTCTTTTTATCTCCTCTCCCTCCCACCTCTCAGAACTGTGCTTTACTCCCTTTTCTGTATTTTCAACCACTACTGTTTGGTGTCTACCGCTAACATGTCAATAGAAATTATTTATCTTGTTAACTCTAGTAAGCAATATTTACCTTGACTTTACCTTGCTAAATCTAATAAGCAGTATTTTAATTAATTTGAAAAGCATTTACTCCAGAAATGAGCAACTCTTCTTTCTTTGAATACTTTCCCCTTCCCTCTTATCTTATAATAAATTAATCTAGAATTCCTCCTACATCTCTGAACATCTTAGCTAGCCTGGCATTTAAATTTAAGAATTCTTAACAGTGACCCACTAGGCCTATGTGCCTTTCGTATTCTGGTTTTTTTTTTAAGAGATTATTTACTCCAGTGGCTTCATTTGCTCACAATACAGTGATAATTCTTAAATTTATAAACTGCCAATCTACTATTCATATGCAGTATTAGATGTGGCACTTGCCTTAAATGTGGAAGACTTGCAGTGCAGAATTTGTTTGCAAAGGTAGCTGTAATAGGACTTCACATGTAGTATGTTCTGCATACAGTAAAACTTTGATGCTCTCATCAAGTGGAGGAGCAATATAATCCCTCCCTTTGAAATGAGACAGCTTTTTTGGCTACTTACCCAGTAGAATATGTAAGAAGTGGTATTTTGTGGCTTCTGAAGCTAGATCATAGAAACTTAATTAGCCACCAAGTAAGCAGCTGCCATTTAGGTCTGGATACCATACTGAAGGAATCCCCAAGGAGCTCATTCAGAAAAACTATGTAGAGAATCCCTAAGGCCAATGAAAATGAAAGACTTACTGGAAAGTCCTTAGGTGCTCTGATTTGCTCTCCAATATTAGTTATCTGTTATGATATAACAGACTATCCTGATGTTGTGGTTTCAAATAACAAACATTTATTATAGTTTTCATGGGACAAGAATTAGGATTGGTGTAGCTGGGTGATTTGCTTAGGGTTCTCAGGATGTTGCAGCCAGAGCTACATTGTGAAAGCTTGACTTTGACTAAGACTAGAAGAAGTAATTCCAAGAGGGCACTCACATGACTGTTGGCAAAAGGCATCATCCTAGTATATTAAATCAGTTCCTATCATGTGGGTCTTTCCACGGACTGCTTGAGTATCCTCACAGTATGGCAACTAGATTCCCCAAGAGCAAGTGATTCAAGTGCGAACAAGATGGAAGCTGCAATAGCTTTTATGACCTAATTTCATAGACCTTTTAGGTTTATATGTCATTTCTATTTTATTTAATTCAATAGAAGTAAGTCACTAAGATCAACCTATATTTAAAAGGATGGCTGTATAGGGCTACAACATTGAAGCAGTTTTTGGAATCCTCCATTGGTTGTTAAGGTCTTAGCTATTATCTCATTATAGAGGCACAGGAGATCTGAAAACTGGAGCTTCTTATTCCTGCCTTTCACCAATCCTGATTCACAGAAATTTGAGCAGCCATAAAATGATGTTTACTTTTTAAACTACTATATTTTGGAATAATTTCTATTTCTATCACTTAATGGAACATGGAATATTTGGGACTAAACCCTGGAAAACCAGGAAACATTCTCTGAAATCCCTACAATTATTAATTATTACAATTATTAATCTCTTTCTCTTCCAGGAGTTATTCTAAGAAGGGAGCAGAAGATGGGGATTCTGTTTCAGGTACAAACTAACACTTATTAGCTTATAAAAATTTTTACTTCCTTTAGGTTGAGAAAACTTCATTTATAAACTTTCTCCCAAGCTTTATTTCATGATATATACAGACCTAGGTGAACTAGACCCTTTTATTAGGTTTAGTGAAAGGTTTTTGAATTCTTGAAAGCCCATTTTTACCATAGTTCTTGGCTCTTAAAGATCAAAAACTCTGATTCAATATTGTTTCATACAAATTTATAAAAGCCCGCTCAAAAATTTAGTTTACTTTGTCCTAACCTCTATGTATATTTTTCCTCTAATACAGTGTACAACAAACTCAAAATTGCTTTTATAAGTGGGAAAGAGTAACATACAAGAAAGTACAGCAACCATTAATAGAGTAAAAACATACTAAAAGAATGTTTGATGTATAGCTTTATATCAGTGGTATTTGGTTTTACATAATGAATAAAAATTGCACAAGATATGTATGTTTTATATAAAATGTACAAAATTTTTGCTCTCCACAAGAATGTTAAAAGTTTAATAAAAAAGATCCACAAGGAACTCACACAACTAAACAAACAAAAAAAAAAAAAAAGCAAGCCCAATCAAAAATGGGGAGAAGAACTAAAAAGACACTTCTCCAAGGAGGAAATACAAATGGCCAACAGGCAAATGAAAAATTGCTCAACATCACTGGCAATCAGGGAAATGCAAATCAAAACCACAATGAGATACCACCTTACACCAGTAAGAATGGCCCACGTCCAAGGAATAGACAACAAGAAGTGCTGGTGTGGATGCAGAGAGAAAGGAACATTCTCACACTGCTGGTGGGAATGTAAACTGGTCCAGCCACTATGGAAAGCAGCGTGGAGAACCCTCAAACTAATGAAAATGGAACTACCATTTGACCCAGCAATCACTCTTCTGGGTATCTACCCAAAGGAGACCAATGCTTGTACAAAGGGACACCTTGCTCGGATGTTTATTGCAGCACTATTTATAATTGCAAGGACATGGGGAAACAACCCAAATGTCCCAAAACAGATGAATGTTTGAAAAAGACGTGGTATATGTGTATACAATGGAATATTACTCATTAATTAAAAGTGACAAATTTGATGAATTTATGGTAACATGGATGTATCTAGAAGAAATCATATTAGCAGAAACAAGTCAGAGAAAAAGACAGAAACCTCTTGGTTTCACTAATATATGACAGCCAAATGAAAGTACACAACTTGCAGGGGAGGGGGGAATGGGGGGGATCAGCTGGAGCAGCCAGGGAGGGGAGGTGGTAGATGACCCCCGGGGATTACAATGATGTGAAATATATATATATATATAAATTATAAAAAAATAAAATGTACAGTTCATTTCTCTCTTTTTTTAATGGCTTCTGGAATTTAGGAGAGGTATGGGATGTGTAACCAGGATTGTAATTCTAATTTTCAATCCTTTGAATATGACTATTGGAGGAAAAATGTAGCTGGAAATCACTTTTTTTTTTTTTTAAGTCTGGGAAATATTTTTGTTTGGTTGGTTTTTTTGAGAGTAGGTCTCTTTATTTTTGCCCATGGAACCGCAGGCTCACGTTGCCTGGGGTACCACTCAAGCAATCCAGTCTGGAAAGTATTTTTCAGGAGATAGCTTAACTGAGGACATTCCAAAGACTACAGAGTTGACCCTGAGACCTAAAAGACTGGAGCATCCATCTGAGTTCTTTCTAATGCTAGGAAGGTAAGACTATGGATGTGGGGATAGGATGAAATTCAGAGACACTGAGCCCTGTCACATGGAGATAAAGGGATTAAAAAGATTAGAATTTTGGAAATTTTATGTTAGAAGCTGAAAAAAATTGTTACATATTACTTTCAAAATATTTTTTATTTTAAATAATTTATATATATACATATATATATATTTCACATCATTGTGATCCCTGGGGCTCACCCACCACCTCCCCTCCCTGGCCACTCCAGCTGGTCCCCTCCCCCAGTTGTGTACTTTCATTTGGGTTTCCATATATTAGTGAAACCATTTGGTTTCCTTTTCCTTCTGGCTTGTATCTGTTAATATGATTTCTTCTAGGTACATCCATGTTACCAAAAAAATCATCAAATTTGTCATTTTTAATTGATGTGTACTATTCCATTATGTATATATACTACATCTTTTTCATCCAGTCATCTGTCTTGGGGCATTTGGGTTGGTTCCAGATCCTTGTAATTATAAATAGTGCTGCAACAAACATCCGAGCACTTGGGAAATCATGGTATCTGCAGAAAAGAACTGTTGCCAGAGCATGCCAGGTATACTGATTTATTTCATTATAAATAATGTGAGATATTCCAAAGAATGACCTGAACTCTGCACCAGTAATTAGTAACACAGAGATTACCTGAATAACTTGGGAAAAAAAAGAAATATCTACTGAAGAGGCAGCTACCAAAACTCAAAAGGGTGGAATAATGCTCTGCGTTACTTAGTTGATTAGAGAGTTTGAACTACTGTTCTACAACTTGCATCAGAAGGACAGAGTTAACTGGTTTAACAAGGCATTTCTTCTAATGTTGAACCTGGTTAACAATGAAAGATCATTTTCTATAAAAAAATGACACATGTAGGTTTACACAGGACTTCTTGGTGATTCTAAGTTTATGCTTATTTGGTTCTAAATAGACTTTCCCCATGAGAGTTTCTGCTGGGGGTGGGGCTGTTTTAAGCCGTGAATTGTTTTGTAATCAGGCATGTTGCAGTTTCTCATAAGTTCACAGTTGTCTGTCTGCTCTGTTTCAACTATAATTATAAATTACAGTTCATTTGGACTTTTGGAAAGACAGAAACTAGCCAGTTTATCCTGTTTCCTTTACTGATGTCTCAGTGTCAGTACATTAAATGCAGTGAGAAGAATTTCAAGTAAAATTCTTACAATTTGTGATGGTTACATTTAGCCTACATTTCAGTTAAGGAAGTGATTCATGCTTTATGTCTGTTTCCATATCTAAAACGAACGCTATGCTAAACCTAACTAAAAGCTCTGTCAATTTGCTAACTTTATACTTGCTATAAGTAGCAAAATTAGGAATTCTGCACCATCTTTTTTCAAAAGTTAGGCCTTTTTCAACTGTTTTAATCCTACTTCTGTCACCCTCATTTGTTCAAAAGTTGTAAATTTTAAAAGGTGCTGTGGTGATACTCAATATTAATTAAAGTCATCTAAGTTGAGAAGTTACTTTGAATGTCCAGTTTAGAAGTCTACTTACACACTTGAAGTTTTCTGTAGTCTTGTACACATTCTGAGGGTTTTACACTATGATGATTCTCTTTTTTTCTTTACTTCTTTCATCCAGGTATATAATGTTTTACCTTTGCAGCATTAGGTCTCTTCTGGTTCTATGGGACTATTCATTCTAAGAATTAAGAGACTTTATAGGGGAACTAAGAGTTTCAGAAAGGAATTATATCTTCCTGTCACTTTTCTGACTTCTTTTGCTCCTCTTCTACCTCTCAGATACAGAGACAATTCATCTTTTTGCCTTATAGGTGGCATTCTAGCAGGCTAACCAACTTGGTCTTATTTGTGGTAGAGATTACTACTACCCCCATATATATTCTTACCTTCTATAGTAATAGTTGAAAAATTGATTGCTATGATGACAATTGATTTTTTTTTTTTTTTAGCCCCCGAGGTAGCCAGGTATAATTGTGTAGTATAACTCTAGCCAATATAATGTAAACAGAACTGATGTGTACAGCTTTTGGGGTTTTTTCCTCCTAAACCAATAAGACTGCCTTCCTTCTCACTTTTCTCTTTTTATTTCCTTCTGTCTGGAATGTGAATGTAAGTGCTAATAAGTCATATATAGATAAATATGTAGGGATATATAGAAAAAGGTAGCAGGAAAATGGTGGAGCAACTAGACAGACCAACATAATAAAGCACCTTTGCATGTATTTACCTGATTAGTCACATGAGAGAGGTGGATTTTATCTTTTGCTTAACCTATGTATATCCTAATCCATACAATGTTTTTCAGGCTTTTACCTCCTACATTAACACATTTCTGAAGAATACTGTGCTCTTTCTAAGAGAAATTATGCTGAACCAAATGTTCTTCCTTTTTAAATATTTATATATGAAATTTTCTGTAGAAGAGGTAGATGAGTGACTTTTCCTGAGGCAGGAATGTCAGAGTAAAGCATTTCAAGTAAGGCAAATTTCATGAGGTAGTATTCACGTAAACTCAATTTCTTTTTTTGGAGGGGTATTTCAGTTAACCTTTGTTGTATAATGAACACTTCAGTTTTTAATATCTTAAAATGATTTTTAGTTTACTACTTAATGGACTGGCAGTTGGAACTGGAAGTTGTCCATTTTGCTGCTTCATCTGACTTTATTCAGGCAACTGAATTCATTTGGGTTGCCAAGTGGAGTAGGGTGGCCTCATTTACCTGTCTAGTTAATAGGCTAATGGCTGATGTGATTTGACTAAGTTCTCTATGATGTCTCTTCAGTTTTTTGACTTGGGCCTGTTTATATGACAGCAAAATTCCAAGAGAAACAAAGAAGGCATGTCTCTATGCCCACATACTTTCTAAGATCCTAATTCTTTCATTTTACCAAGTCACTGAGCAAGCCCCTGTATGAGTTAGAATATTTCATGTTCCAGTAGGAACGTTTGTAAATTATTAGGGGACAATTTGATATCTGCATACTAAACTAGGAAATCTGTAGTTTTAATTGACAGACAGTGAGGAAGAGTATAGACTTAGAGAGCAATCTTAGATGTAGCCAAAAATCTGTCTTTCAAAAAAAAAAAAAATGGAATCATACATGCAATATATTCTTTCTTATAAATAACCTATATTAGTGTATATTAGAGTTAATGAAACAGTATTGATGTGGTATTGTTATCTGAAGTCCATATTTTATTTAGATGCCTTTAATGTTTACCAAGTATCTTAGCATATTTAGTTGTCATGTCTTACAGTCTTACTGTTCTTATTTCTACTGTTGTGACCAAAAGACACTTGGTCTCTAGTATTTCTTGTTTTTGATGACCTTGACTGTTTCTAGGATAACTGGTCAAATATTTTTTAGGATGCCCCACTATTGTAATCTTTAAAATAATTTCCTTCATGATTACTTGGTTTATGGTTTTTAGGGAAGTTCCAGTTTTATTAAATTACAGTAAATATGAATGCTATCCATATGACTTCCTGCTGTTAGTGTGAATCTTGATCATTGGCTGAAGTAGTTTTTATCAGGTTTTTTCCTGTAAAATTACCCAACTGCCAACATCCTACTCCCACCCTTATTCTTCCCAAAGAAGTCAAAACTAAAAGACATTACTGAAGGATTTAGATCATGACATAAGAAGATGGAAATACAGTTCGTGCTCATGAATGGGAAGAGTCTTAGCTATTCTGTCAAAGTGATGTATAAATTTAGTGCAATCCACATTAAAATGCCAACAATATTTCTTCAAGGAAATTGAATAAAAGATACTTAAGTTTATATGGAGCCATGAAAGTCCTTGAACAGCAAAAGTAACACTTGAGAAGAAATGAGAGGCTACCTGACTTTATACTATAAGGAGCAGAAATTAAACCTATATGATGCTGGCATAAAATAGCCATATGGATCAGTGGAACAGAATAAAAAACCCCAAAATAAATCCACATATAAATACTTAAGTACTGGTAAAGGAGCCATGATTATAAAATGGGGAAAGTTTCTTTAACAAATTGAGTTGGGAAAACTGGATGGCTGCATTTAACTCTCTAACTTCATATGCTAAAGTAGATTCAAAATGCATTGAAGATTTTTTTTTGACTTTTTTTTTCTATTTTAAACTATACAATTTATTTCAGGCTTAGAACATATAAATAACAGAAAATTAGGATACAACAAGATATCAGTATGCAAATTAGGATATAACAAGATATCAATATGACAAATATTACAAGTTTTAAAGCTTTAAGACAACTTGAAATTGGGATACAATAATAGAAGTAACAAATGGGGATGGTCTCCAATATCCTAGTTAGGAGATTTTTTAAAAAATAATTAAAAAAAAATTTTGTGGGATGAAAACAAGTTACATAGATAGGTATACATATTACAATACCATAATCGTGAAATTATAACCATGCAAAATAATACATTATTTACTGATGTGTGATTTAAAAGTTTCAAATACCACTGGCATGGCAAACATCAGATCCAGTGTACTAATTATTATTTCTGGGAATGTATAATGGGGAATAGGATAGAAGAGATATCCTCAGAAAATGTCAACTATCATTGTGATGGTTCTTTTTTTTTTAGTTTAATTTAAATTTTTTAAAATTTGCAAATATATGTGTATTTATATTTATATTACATTATTGCATTATTGTGTACCCGGGGCTTTTCCACTTCACTAACACCTGTTAACCATCCTGATCTTTTGTGCTCTTCACCTCCCCCGCCTTCTTCCCCCTCCTCTCTCACTGCATTGTTCAGTCCCATTGGTTGTTTTTATTTTTTCTTATTTATTTGTTTTTCCCTATATCCATTATATAAGTGAGACCATCCTGTATTTATCTTTTTCTTTTTGACTTTTTTCTGCTAATATGAGTCTTTCTAGTTCCATCCATGTTGCAGTGAATGACATGTGTTTGTCCTCCTTGATTGATGCATAATATTCCATCGTGTATATGTACCACATTTTTTTTAGCCAGTCATCTGTTTTGGGGCATTTGGTTTGTTTCCAAATCTTGGCAGTTGTAAACAGAGTTGCAATGAACATGTGCACACAGGTGTCCTTTTGAATTAATGTTTTCATGTCCTCTGGGTAGATTCCCAGTAGTAGGATTGCTGGGTCAAATGGTAAGTCTACTTTCAATTGTTTGAGGGTCCTCCACACAGTCTTCCATAGTGGCTGGACCAATTTGCACTCCCACCAGCAGTGTAAGAGAGTTCCTTTTTCTCCACATCCGCGCCAACATTACAAAAGATGTAAAAGACCTATACAAAGAAAACTATAAAAAATTCTTAAAAGAAATAGAAGATGATGTTAAAAAATGGAAAGACATTCCCTGTTTATGGATTGGAAAAGTCAACATTATCAAAATGGTCATACTACTAAAGGCAATCTACAGATTCAATGAAATTCCAACAAAGATCCCAATGACATATTTTTATAGAACAAAAATTACTGAAATTCATATGGAACAACAAAAGACCCCAAATAGCCAAAACCCTTTTGGCAAACAGAAGAGAGAATGGAGGTATTACTCTTCCAGACTTCAAACTGTACTACAAAGCCATAATACTTAAAACAGCATGGTACTGGTACAAAAACAGACAAACAGACCAATGAATCAGAATCAAATACCCAGAAATAAAACCACACGTATATGGTCAACTAATCTTTGACAAAGGGGCAAAAAACATACTCTGGAACCAAGGATAGCCTCTTCAGTAAATGGTACTGGGAAAACTGGATCAAAACATGCCATGAAGATTTTGATATAAAATCTACAACAATAAAATACATGAAAGAAAACATTAATGATGTATAACATCAATGATATTTAGACATTGATGATAAAGAAGTTTTGGAAAACCAATCCCTATGGCAAGGGAGATATAAACAAAAATAGTTTAATTGGGATTACGTCGGTTATAAAGTTTTTTATGCAACAAGGAAAATATAATTAGATTTAAAAAACTAGTAATAGGAGAGAATATTTGTGCATTACACAACAAAGGGTTAATATCTAACACACACACCATAATTTAACAATAAGAATCTGAAACAGCCCAATTAATAAATGCATAACAGATCTGGACAGTTCACCAATGATGATATTCATAAAGCTAATAAATAATGGGAAAATGTTCACCATTAATAAGGAAAATGGCTGGACACGGTGCCTCGTGCCTGTAAGCTTCAGCCTATGAAGCGGCCTGGGCTAGGGATCACAGTTTTAGTCCCGCCTGGGGCCCGTAGCAAGACCTAGTTCCAAAAAATAGCTGGGCGTGGTGGCGCATGCCTGTAATCCCAGCTACCTGGGAAGCTGAGGATGGGGATTGCTTGAGTCTGTGGCACCCCGAGCAACAAGAGCCTGCGATTCCACGGGCAAAAATAGCGAGACCTAGTCTCAAAAAAAAAAAAAAGAAAAGAAAATGCAGGGCAGAATCACAATGAGTTGTAATCTTACACCTGTGAGAATGACGCATTAGAAAAAAATTAACGTGCAAATGTTGAGGAAGACACAGAGAAAGACGAATCCTAAAACTGTTTGTGGGAAATTGGTATAGCCATTTCAGAAAGTGATCTGGATTTATGTTTAAATATTAAAAATGGAAATACTGTCTGATCTAGAAATCCCACTATTGGGTATATATCCAAAGAACATAAATCTGTCAATTCAAAAAATTGTTTGTTCTATAAAATTTACTGTAGCATCATTTGTAATAGATCAAACATGGAAACAACCTAATTGCACACTTAACAGATTGAATCAAGCAGATGTGATATATGCACACAACAAACACTTCTGCCATTAGAAAAGATGTAATGTTGCCATTTACAACACAACCAAAAAGTTTGATGGAATTGTATGTTGTAAAGTATATTAGAATAGCAAAGACAAATACTGAACATTTACATAGCAGGTGGTTTGACAATGCAAAATACAAATATTACTGGATGTTTATAAGCAAAGTGAGGTTTCTGAGGTTAGAAGAGAATGGGGTAGAGGAAATGTCAGTGGAGTTCTAAGATATGGTGTTGAGGAATAAAAGAATTACTGATTATACCAGATTTCAAGGGTAAATATATCAGGAAAATGCCAGATTTTGAAAGGTCTAGAATACCTAAACATTATTATAATAAAATATATTTAAAGGTGCATATAGATCCCGGAGGGGAGAGGCAGCCTGAATCTGTGGTGGGCGGAGGCTCCTGCAGGTGAGTTGCCCTGCCAGCAAAGAGACTACTTCTGGTTGCTACGGTAACGCACCTGGGAGCTAGAGAGAGGCTGCAATTTTATCTGAACAGGCCGGGGCCCTTCAGGCTCGGGGCGGACCCAGAAGTCGGTACTGGGTAAGCCAATTTTTCACCTCCAGCCCAGTGCAATCAGTCAGAGTTAGGGCCTGGGCGGACTGAGTCGCTGAAGCAGGAGTGTGGCTGCGGGAAGTTCATCCCAGAGGGGAGAGGCAGCCTGAATCTGTGGCGGGCGGAGGCTCCTGCAGGTGAGTTGCCCCGCCAGCAAAGAGACTACTTCTGGTTGTTCCCAAGCCCAAAAGCTCTGGCACCACATAGTGGCGCCGGCGCAAATTAAAGAAACAAAGACACGCACTAACCAAGAGCTTGAAGAAACCCCAACTAAAAAGAGTGCTAGACCAAGCCTAATTGCTTGGAGACATTAAGAACTGTTAAGGTTCATCAAGCTGGAAAAATAAAGGGGGGGGGGTGAACGATAATAAAGAAGACAGACAACACATTAGAAACCATACCTAGTCACACATTCACTCCCTGAAATGGAACTGGTCTCCCTCAAAAAGCAACAGAAACAAGATATAACCACCACTGCAGCAAAAGTACAAAGACAGAACTATCCACAGTTAAAACAGCCTTCAACATGCTTAACACCAGAGCAGTAGTCACTCAATAAAAGGAAAACACAGGAAGGAGGAAGAATACAAATAATCAAGTAAGCCCTAGGAAAAAGGATTCACCCCCAAAGGATACACAATCTGTAGAAACCAACATGGATGACATGGAAGAAATGCTTCACATGTCAGACAAAGAATTCAGAATCAACATGATAAAAGCACTCAAAGAGGCCAAAGAAGAGGGCAAAAGAAGAGA
>PVHY01001250.1:0-71753 GCA_004024945.1 Uropsilus gracilis
TTCTAAGTACCCTTTCATCACAAGTCTTGAACACAAAGCTTGTTTTCACAAGAAAACTACTGAGAATAAAAAAGGATAAGGCCTGAGGATTCAATATTTAACATGTAACTGTAGTTGGTAACACTGTATTGTTTAAACAGGAGAGTAGAACTTAAAGGTTCTCACAGAAGAAAGAATGAAAAAAAAAAGTGTGAGGATGTGTTAAGTAAATAAATCAGTAGGATTTATTTCACCTTTCATTAATACACATAATTTCTATATACACAAAATCTTTCTCTCTCTCTCTAGATAGATGATAGATAGATAATATCTTCTAACATTAGCCTCCCAGACCACACCTTTCTCCACCATTACAAGAGAATTTTCAATGATTTCAGCAACACCAATTTGACATTTGCTCTTAATCCCTTTCAGGGTAGGGAATTTCTACATGTCTTTAACCATCTGCTAGCACATGCATGCACATGTGCACACACACTAGCAGAAGAGTGAAAGTTAAATTTGCTCTATGTAGTCATTCCTTTTTTATTTAGGTACAACTGACATATATTGTCTAGTTTCAAATGCACAGAGCAATGGTTCAGTATTTGTGTATATTGCAAAAAAAATGATCACAAGTCTAGTTAATATCTATCACCAGTATTCTTTGCTATTTTATTCTTTCTTATTTTTATGTATGGGTCATGAATATTTATTAGTTTAATGTAGCATCAAGAATCTGAGATGTATTGGAGAACCTGAAAGGACACTAAATTGCTTACAATAATGGTATCTGCCCACAAAATGGGGGTTTATTGGTGCAAGAAAATCCTGTTTATTTGGCTTGTATGCTTTTGGAACTTTAGAATATGCAATTCTCATTTTATAGTGAATAAATATTTTTTTCATTAAAATTTCCATAAAAATGGTTTATTTTTATTGAGATATAACTAACATAGCATATTAGTTTCATGTATAGGATATATTATTTCAATATTATTTCAATATATTGAGAAAGAATCATCACAATAACTTGAGTTTTCTTTCTCAAATTTTTATTATCCTGCCAGTTGTATACATAACTATATAACTTTGGGGGTATGACATCACATCTCCATAGTACACTGTTTCTCCACTGCCTTCTAAAGTACTAGGACTAAAGTCCTATCACTTGCCTTCCTCTAACCTCTACCCCTCATCAACTCTGGTAATTATTATATTTTTTCACAAAACATATGAATTATTTTTGTGGGTGTTAGCAGCTTTTTTTTTTTGTAAAGCCATCTTGTAACTTTCACTTTCTGCTTATTTCATTTAGCACCGCCATCTCAAGACCAAACCATTTTGTCCCTAAAGACATTATTTCATACTTTTAAAAGTTGATTAGTATTCTATTGTGTGTGTATATGTATCACAATTTCTTTATCCTGTCTTCTGTCTGTCATGGTTATTTAGCTTGTTGAATGACTTGGCTAATGTGAATAATGTTACTGTGAACATAAATCTCTATATGTTTTCATATTCTTTGCATAACTATTAAATGTTACTGAATGAATCATATAGTACTTGAATTTTTTACTTTTTAAGGAATCTTTATACTGCTTTCCATACAGCCTGCACCTAATTACATTCCCATCAATAGTGAATGGTGGTTCCATTTTCTCCACATCCTTGCCAAAATATGTTGTTTTGTCTTTTTGAGAAAGACTATTATCAAAAGTGTGAAATGATACCTCCTTATAGGTTAGATTTGCATTTCCCTTCTAATGAACAATGTTGAGTGTTTCTCCTGTGCATCTGAAAGTCTTTTTTGGGGAAGTATATATTTAGGTCTTTTGATTAATTTTTTGGTTGACTGAGGTTTTGTTGTTGTTGAGTTATTATATATTTTGGAAATTAACTGTTGCCGGTGTGTGATGTGAAAATATCTCCTCCCAATGTGTTGGTTGCATTTTTGCTTTTGTGGTGACTTCTTTCACAATATAAGACTCAGTTTGATGTAGTTCTTTTTGTTCATTTCTGCTTTTGTTTTCCAGGTCTTAGGAGTTGAATACCAAATACATCTCTGAGGTTCATGTCATAAGCATATCACCTATGTTATATATTTTAAGGTTATGATCAAGTGTTTAACTTGTATTTAAATAATTTTCATGAGTAGAGTTAAATAATAACCTAACTTCATTGTTATGCACATGGAAGCCCAGTTTTCCTAACACCTTTTGTTGAAGAGGCTTTTCTTTCTTCATTTTATGGTGTTGGGTTTTTTTGTCAAAGATTAAATGTCCATATTTGTTTGGATTTATATCTATAATATATCTGGTTATTATATGCTCCATACACATTTCCAATATTTTTGTGTGTGATAAAAAAAAAATTTGAGATATACTGTTTATTTTGTTTATTAATAAAACTTTAGAGTATACTAAAGGGTCAGTAGATTTGCTAGGTTACAAAGGGAATTCTAGCATTAATAGTATTGATTTGATAATCTAAGCACCTCTCTCCCCATGGGCAAGAAGGTAGGTCTCAACTACAGCTCTTCAGACTATGCCAAGAATTAACAGCTCTAAACCTGTAAAAACCAAAATTTAAAAACTTGACAATACAGAAAAGTAGTACCTGGTGACACTTCTTTTGTGTATTAACCCCCCTGACTGACTGCAAACTCTGCAATCTGACAGTGTTTATTTTTCTAAGGACCCAAGAGACCTTGGAAAGTCCCTTTTCTAGCCTTGTGTTATTAGACTGCATGCTGGTGTTCCCTAAAACACATATACTGAAACTCAAGTCTCCAATGTAAAGGTATTTGGAAATGAGGCCTTCTGGAGAAAATAAGGTCATTATCATTAGGTCATAAGGTTGGAGTATTCATGCGATCAGTGCCCTCATGAAAAGACAAGAGAACTTGCCTTGCTCTTGCTCTCTGCTCTCTCTTGTGAACCATAAGAAGGAAACAGACTCTGCAAACTCAGTCCAACTGGCCCTATAACACTGGGCTTCCCAGAAATGTAAGAAAATTAATATCTATTGCTTGAAGCACCTGAACTATAGCCTAAGACACTTGACAGCTGCAACAATTGTCAAACAACCAGGTCTGCCAGTTTCAGAAAAGCTGCTGCCATTGTGCCCTATACCAGCACCATTGCTGGAATATATGGGAGTCCAGAATCAGGAAACTGGAAACAACATCTTGATGTTGAACATTGTATATTAATTTTTCAATGTACTCCATGGTTTAAAAATAATATTCAACAAACTTGAGTTTATTAAGACTTCTTAATGAGCCTTAATGAGACTTTCTCTGAGCCTCACTAAGCTCATCTGCAGAGTGAAGATATTGTACTTATTTTTGCAGGGCTGTTGTGATAATATGAAAAAATATATGGGAAGTATGATATAGTGATTCCAAGGGGGAAAAAACATCTTAGCAGCAGTGGCAAGAAAAAAGAACAAAATTGTAAGCATAGTTACAGTTATAGTAGAAGTAGTGATGGTGTTGGTGGTAGCTGTAGTAATAGGAGTAGTAAAATTAGAAATAATGGTGATGAGTATAAGCAATGGTAATCATAGAAATAATAGTGGTGGTGTAAGAGAGTTCCTTTTTCTTCACATCCGTACCAACATTTGTTGTTGTCTGTTTTATTTATATGGGCCATTCTTACTGGTGTAAGATGGTATCTCAGTGTGGTTTTAATTTGCATTTCCCTGATTATTAGTGATGTGGAGTATTTTTTCATATGCCTATTAGCCATCTGTATCTCCTCTTTGGTGAAGTGTCTTTTTAGTTCTTCTCCCCAATTTTGATTGGGATTTTTGTTTTGTTTTTGTTGAGCTGTAGGAGCTCTTTGTGGATCTTTGTTATCAGACCCTTGTCACTTGTCTGGAGGGCAAAATTTTTCTCCCAGTCAATTGGGTTTCTGTTTTGTTTATTGTCTCTTTTGCTGAACAGAAGCTTTTTAGTTTGATATAGTCCCAGCTGTTTATGTTTTCCTTCATTTTTTTGCAGGCCGTAGTTGTTTCCCCAAATGGATTTCTGAGGTGAAATTCATGAAGGGTTTTGCCCAGGTTTTCTTCTATGTATTTTATGGTGGCAGGTCTCACTTCCAGGTCCTTTATCCATTTTGAGTTAATTTTTGTACAGGGTGTGAGGGTGTTGTCCTGGTCCAATTTTTTTTTTACAAGTATTGATCCAGTTTTCCCAGCACCATTTACTGAAGAGGCTATCCTTGTTCCAGGGTATGTTTTTTGCCCCTTTGTCAAAGATTAATTGACCATATATGTGTGGATTTATTTCTGGGGAGTGCAAACTGGTCCAGCCACTATGGAAGACTGTGTGGAGGACCCTCAAACAATTGAAAGTGGGCTTACCATTCGACCCAGCAATCCCACTACTAGGAATCTACCCAGAGGACATGAAAACATTAATTCAAAAGGACACATGTACGCACATGTTCATTGCAGCCCTGTTTACAGTTGCAAAGAATTGGAAACAAACCAAATGCCCCAAAACAGATGATTGGCTAAAAAAATGTGGTACATATATGCAATGGAATACTATGCATCCATCAAGGAGGACAAACATGTCATTTGCAGCAACCTGGATGGAACTAGAAACTCATAGTGCAAGAAATAAGTCAAAAAGAAAAAGAGAAGTACAGGATGGTCTCATTTATATGATGGATATAGGGGAAAACAAACAAACAAATAAGAAAAAATGAAAACAACCAATGGGACTGAACCATGGAGTGAGAGAGGAGGAGGGGGAAGAAGGTGGGGGAGGTGAAGAACACAAAAGAAACGGATAGTTAACAAATGTTAGTGAAGTGGGAAAGCCCCGGGGTAAAAAAACAAACAAACAACAACAACAAAAAAAAAACACATTTACCAGATATTGGAAGAGAACAACGGGCCAAACAACCAACAACTGAACATCAACTTAACCAACCAACAAATTGCAGAAAAATGGGAGATGGAGTGACTGGAGGGGGGCATACAGAGGGAGGATACAGAGGGAGGAGGAGGGATCAATTAATGCACAATTGTGACAAATCAATAAAATGAATTTAAAAAAGAATAAATAGGAAAATATGATGGTCAAATCATTAGGGTTCTTCATCTTATTTTTGTATTAATGAATAGTCTGCTATGTTTAAGTGCTTTCAGCTAAATTTTTTCTTTAAGTTATAGGAGGAACAGTTCTAGAACTGCCTCAAAAGTATTGGTAGATAGTGAAGGGAATAAATCTTAAACTATTTCCTAAAAAAAATAAAATAAAATAAAACTAAGAAATTAAAACAAAACAAAGCAAAAAAAAATAATAGTGGTGGTAGTAATAATAGTTATGATGACTGATGTGCTATATTCATAATTATGCACAACACCCATTCACTTTTGATAACTTTCTATATGGGGTACAGTATTTGGTGTAGTCAAAACTTCTTTGGAAAGAAGGTAAAGTAGTGGAAAGAAGTTAAAGTGACTTCACCTGTATCATCCACTTAGCTCAGCAACCAAAGCAGTGAAATAATACAAATGGCATGATGACACATGCCCTGGGCCTCAGTGATGTCATGACTCAGAGGTTCAGCATCCAGCATCTCCTGCCCTGAACTGATATAGAACCCCAGGTAATTTTACTGATACTGAAGAGATAAAAAATGCTCCTCTTGTAGAAAAAATAGTTCAACGATAACTCAGTGGAAAATACAGCATTAAATATACTTTAAAAAAATAAATAACCAGTATTTTAATAACTATTGCTTTGTAGCATAACTTAAAGTCTGGAATAGTAATAACTCCATTTTCTCTTTTTTTGGTCAGAAGGCTTTTTGTTATTCAATGGAGAAAGGAACATTCTTATCTGCTGGTAGAAATGTAAAATGGTCAGCCACTATGGAAAGCAGTGTGGAGAACCCTCAAATAAATGAAAATGCAACTACCATTTGACCCAGCAATTGCTTTTCTGGGGATCTACCTCAAAAAAAAAACACCTCAATACTTATACAGAGGAACAGCTGCACTCAGATGCTTATTGCAGCACTATTATAATTGAAAGGATATGGAAACCACCCAAATGTCCCAAAACAGATGAATGGATGAAAAAGATGTGGTATGTATACACAATGGAATACAACTCATCAATTAAAAATGACAAATTGGAGACTTTGAGATAACATAGATGTATACCTAGAAGAAGTCATATCAGTAGAAACAAGTGAGAAAGAAAAAGACAGAAACCAAATGGTTTCACTAATATATGAACATAGGGACATAGGGAAAACAAACAAAAGGCCAGGAAGAAAAGTCAAAGCAAGATAACAACCAAACTAAAGTACACAACCTGGGGTGGGGTGGGGGAGAAGAATGAGGGGGAGTGGTTAGGAAGGGGAGGTGGTGAATGAACCCCAGGGAATACAAAGATGTGAAATATATATATATATATATATATATATATATAATTTAAAAGTTTTAACAGTGAATAAATATACTTTGCTTCTGATCATGTTCATTAAACATAAATACTTATGTTCATGTTTTAACCCAAATGCATTGCTATCATATAAAAATGAATGAAAGAAACAACATTCTTTGTATCATGCTTTCCTAAATGATCATTTGCTTCTGGAATATGGGATTAGATAGATGGTAGTAGAAGATTAGTATTAAGAAGTACAGCATGAAGAGCCCAGAGAGACTAAAGAGACAGAAAATGTAATTATAAATTCAAGCATATAGATACAGGATCAACTATGCTGAGAAAAACTATGTACAGGCCTTACTCTGGGGGATCTGGTTAGAATCAAGAAGTTCAGGTAGAACAAATGGCAGGGGGGAGGGAATAAGTTTTCCTAGCTATGGAGCAGAGTCTATAGGCAAGAAATAAATATATCCAACTTCCCATGGAAAAAATGTTTGAAGAAAATAATTAGAACTTTAAACTCCTCTAAGCTATTTTAGAAAGTCCAATCATAATCAAACTATGGCATCTACTTTTGTTGCTCCCCTCACCTCCACATTTATAACCCAGCATGAACTGAAAACTTCAGGAACTTAAAGAGAAAATGTTAAGACTGAATTCCAATACCCATTCCTTTAAAGACATCTTAATAAAACACTTTAGAATTAAAGGTGAAAATCTATGGGATAACTGTAAAAATGGGAATTTGGGCAGAGAACTGGCATGTTTTAGAAAGATACTGGTTTTCATTAACTTCTCTCAGGCAACGGGCTGTCTTTGAAGATTTTCTGGTGACTGTAAAGCTTTGAAGGAGCTAGCCAGGAGCATTCATTGTTCCAGTATTCTTATCACTCTGAACTCTACCCAACTCTGTTGTCACTTCAGATTTGAGATCATATCCATATACCTCTCACCATTTGCAATAACCTGAATTTCCCCCCTTCATCTATTGCCCCTTGTGTTTCTTTGTCTTTTTCTCATTAAAACAGGGTCCCCATCATTATTTCTACTTGTTGTAGGCAGTTTTTAAAATACAGAAATCCCCTCCACCACAAATAACCACTGTGAGTACTTGTTATGACTCTTCTAGTCTTTTATTATTGTTAATAATTAAAATAGATCAGACAATTATACTTAGGTAATGATGTATCTGCTCTTAACATTTAAAAGTATGAATAACCATTATTTTGTCACTAAGAACTACTACAAAATGAGTTTCATTTGGTGTGATAGCCCTTATTGCCCAGTTATTAACAACTACTCCAGTTTTATTGTCATAATTCTCATGTTTACCTATTAGAAAGATTGATGTGATGAAATTGTGAACATAAAATTTTGTCCATGTAACTCTTTCCTTAGGATAAATCCTGTATAATTTACTTAAAAATGATTTTTTAAAAAGGACACTGGTTTGAAAGCTACGGTTGTTTTTAAAGCTCTCAGTGAATATTGCTAAGCTATTTATAGAAAGATTGTGCCTGAAAGCATTTATTTGCCCTACAAAGCACTTGACAACCTTGATTGTTACCAGCTAAAAATTTTTGCTAAAAAGTGCTTGTTGAAAAATGCTATCCAAGTTTTATTTTAATCTGAATTTTGAAAAATTTGTCTTTCTTACACAAAAGAGAGTGCTTTTAGTAGTTTGTTTTCCACTTCTGTTTCCTTTTTTGTGATTATCTTACAGGTATGTATAAAAAAAAATCACAATTCCTTAAATGTTAGTTTGTTTATCATTTCATTTTGTTTATAAAATAAAGAAGTTTCTTATTTTATCCATCAGTCTTTTCTCAAATGATTTTTAAATTGCTTTTAAATTTAGAAAATTCTTTTTCATCCAGAAATTAGATGAATATTCATCTATATTTCTTCTAAGTTATTTTGGTTTAACTATTTAGATTTAATTCTCTAATCTATTTGGAATAAATTAGCTTATTATTTTTTATGACAGGATATGAAACTGATTTTTTTAAATGCAGATAACTAATTTCCTCAAATAGCATTATAAAATTACCTCCATCTCACTGATTTACAGTGCTTCATTTATTCTTTAGTTTTTCTACATGCAAGCATCTATTTCCAACCTATCTACTGTTATTGTATTAATAACTCTGATCTTTATCTAGTACTGTGTTGTTCTTACTCATAACTTTTTACAACCCAGTAGAATAATTAAGCATTCTACTCTGTAGCCAGAGTACTTGTTTTAGGTTTTAATTCTACCTTTATAATTGGCTATTTTGCAGAGTGTTAACTATAGCCTTTCCTTCATTTTCATGATTTTAAAGTAGGCATATGACTATTACTTTCCTCATGATTTGTAGTGAATGAAGATAAAACGTCTTAACAAAATAAAGAACTTAGAATATTGCTTGGCACAGAGAAAGCAGCACAGAAGTGTTAGCTATTCTTGTTGGTTGTGATGGTGCAGGCTTTTCATATAACCTCTATCTCTTATAAAATTTCATAGCTACTTTATTTGTTTTTGTTTCAGGTAAATTTTAGTTTCAATTAAATTTATTTCTTTTTTTCTGATAATAGTAAATGCGAGTCCTTTCATTTTATGAACGTGCTTATATAATTTAATATAATCTATAATTCCATCAACCAGAGATACACACTCTTAACACCCAGCCAAGAAATTTCCAAATATCAACTGTTCATTTCTGCATAGAGCTTCTTTAATAGCTAAGTAGAAAAGAATTATATAGTAGGTAATGCCAGCTTTGTCTAAGTGAGTAAATTTCTCAGAACCATACAATATCTAATTTGCTAGGAATCTTTCTCTGTTTCTTAAATTTAGTTTAAAAGCAATCGATTTATGAAAACAGAAAAGATTTTCCTAGAAAATAAAATTACAACTTTTGGGAGCTGCTTTTTTTTTAAGTAATAATAAGTCAATATATGTTACATTGCTCAGAACAGTAACAACATTCTTCTGTGGCTTTGGAAGTAACTACACTACCAAGGAGAAAGGGTTTCAGAAAGGGGTGCCTCTACTCCTCTACTTAAGCCACTGCCCAAATACCAGCATGTCACCACTATAAAATGAAGAAAGAGATACATGTGTAACACATGTCTTTCATTTGCTCTGAATATAACAGGTTTCCCTGTTATATCAGAATTTACCATTAGGGCTCCCATACTAGGATAAGAAAGCTGAAAAACCAACATCCAGGGTCAGATATTTCCTGTAAGACTTACCAAGGGGCAGGTCAATGACTCTGCTGCCCTCCAGACTTATGCCCTCCACCCCACTCCAAGCAAATCTAAAAAGAAGTCTGTAGGTGGAAAGGGAAAGAAGAAAATCAAAGCTGTGAGTAGTGTGGGTAAGTAGGAAGGGAGTAACATTGCAATTATTTCATTCACTTCCTAGGGACACACCTCTCAGCAGAGTCAAGTACAGGGGGTGCCAAAAGAATTGTTCTTAAAGTTTGGAGGGCTGCCTGTAGGAAGGGAAAGCCACCTATTCATTCTTAGCTCTAAAACTTACATATGCAGTGACCTGGCCCACAGCCTGTTTGAACTAAAGGTAAAAGGAGACAGAGGAAGAAAGAAAGCCTACACCTTAGTTCCATGGCACCATGCATCCATAGCCAAGAAAGAAGTAGCCAGGTTTGTGTTACCTTGATATGGTCCATGTATGATAACCGATGGCACATAGAGAAGATTAAAGAAGCAGAAGTTTGGAGGGGGCCATATATACATGGATAGGATCTTAATGGAACCAAATCTCCCATATCAAAGGTTATGTATTTGGGAAGGCATCAATGGCCCTCTGACATGCTTGAAACAGAGATCACAACCCCCAGACCTCAGTCCAGGGGAAAAGCCCAAAACTTATACACAGAAGGACTACAAACTGCACTATTAAATGTGAATATCATGTCTTTTTTATCTCTTTCCTCCTTGCCCCAGATTTCCCTGTGCTGTAATAGCCTTGAAGAGGGAGAACATGATGCATTCCCAAGGGCATCCCTTCACCTTGTGATCCTGAAACCTTAAACCCAACCTGTGATGGCAACAGGAGATAGTTTTAAATTAGATTAAACTGAGTTTTTGTAACACAAAATCATCATTTTTTGATGGAAAAAAGCTGACCCAAAATCACATATCACATATCTAAGGAGGGCAGAAATTAACAAACGTGAAGTAATTGAAGAAGTAAAAATTCTCCCTTTCATGTATACACCCCAGGCAAGTTCAGACAAGTCAGTAAATTCATTTTTCAGAGTAAACAAAATAGTCTGTATTGACATAAGAAATAAAAATATTCCATTGAAGTGGTCACAAGTGAAAAGTAAAAGAACCAGGAAACTAGGTATATGCTTTGCACTCTATTTTTGAGTAATTGTTGGGAAACTTTTAAAGAGTGCACTCTACCTGAGTTCTTTCAGTAACATGCAGTGGAGCAAATTTGTGGTATATTCAATGAGCAGACCATGGGTTTTAGAATTAGAGAGACCTACATTCAAATCCTGATTCTGCTGTTGGCTACATCTATAATATGTCAGAATTCTCATGGAAAATGTTCCTCCAAGGATGACTCCTAATAAGATTATCATATCATTTAAAGTTGTGAAGAACATTACTCGTACTAGTTAATAGGTGCTCAAAATTGTGACTGCGATGATCAGCATTTTCCCCTTTATCATGTATTCATCATTATACTTTTATGCTATTTACTAAGAAAATATCAATACCTTCTAGAAAAGTAAAAAAATAGTGAAAACATATTTTCAGTTGAATGTATGGCTTGTGGGGGAAAATATTCATAATCAAGATAAACAAAACCCCTCAAGACACCTATCATTCAATGATAATTTAGATACCCTCATTTAAGGACTGCTTTCTAGGTTAGAAAATGATAAAATAAGATGTTGGACTTCAGTCAACCATCAGTGCCTTATCACAGAATACCAGGGTAAGAAAGGCACTTAAGAAAAAGTAAAGCCTAAAATGACTGAACTATTTGCCCAGGGAGTCTGCTGATACCTCACCCCACCATCATTTAGATTCTCCTCCTATTAACTGTTGGCTGTTTCAATCATAATACACCTTTGGGTGCTATTAAATTTCTTCACTATCTTTTGATAAAGGCACATAACTATGGTACCATTTCCATTTCCTCTACTACAGTTGAATCTTGGGAGAGTCCCTGCCACAAACACTCACATGCAAACCAGACAGACAGTTCAAGTACTACCTGACACCAGACAAAGATTTGACTTATTCACAGTTTATGTGATTCATGACTCCTATTCCCTTTTTCTCTTTGACCATTTTTTCTTTATTCATTATTCACTCTTGCAGGGTGGGTGGCTGATTTGAACAAATCTCCAAATGTGATGCATTTCATTTTGCTCCTTTTTGAAAGTTCTTATGATTTTCCTGAGGAAAATCAACAAGGCTATTCAGGGATCAATTATAATTCCAATTAATGCTGCCATCTGGACTACTTATTATCTTTATGGAAAATTTGATAATACTGTGAAAGTGTGTCTCCCGTCCTCAGATTTACTCCATCTTTCCATCTAGGACTCTCTTCAGACATTGACCCTGAGCCCCCCAAAATCCAAGAATTAGTATCCTGGTTGGTTAGTCTTACCTAGGCTCTATCTGCCACCAAACTATTTTCCTTGTCCTCAAAGTTTTATCATTGACATTGTCTTCTCTCTCACCACAAAAGCTATCATTTTCTAATTGCTTTATTAACTACTAGTCACACTGCTAAGTGCTTTCCAAGCATTACTTCTTTAGATTTCATGAGGCAGACAAAAATTGCTCTTTGAAAAAGGAAGAACCTGAATCTGTGTGAAGAAAAGCACATTGTCCAAAGCCACAAGGAATTCAAACCTAGCTCTGCATGGCACAGGTGTTGCTCCTTTGTCCCAGATCCCTGAGTCTTTTAGAACCAGGATCCTGGGATATTCTGAGTCAGCAGTCCTCTACTGAGATAAACAAGTAGAAAAACTCCCATCTTTTTTTTTTTGTAAACTGTTGTCCTCTTAACACCTGCTGTTTTTATAAAATAAAGATTCCCAGGGACATCTTCCCCCTCCAACTCCTGAATGAGAATTACTAGAGGTGGAGCCAGAAACCAGCTCTTGAACACTTCTCATACTTAAAAGTTTGAAATTCATTGCTCTGTGCCTTTCTTTTTTTTTTTTATTATATAAATAATATTTCACATCATTGTAGTCCCTGGGGGTCACCCCCACCTCTCCTCCCTGGCTGCTCCAGCTTGTCCCACTCCCCAAGTTGTGTACTTTTATTTGGTTGTCAATATATTAGTGAAACCATTCGGTTTCTGTCATTTTCTTTCAGACTTGTTTCTGCTAATATGATTTCTTCTAGGTACATCCATGTTACCATAAATTCACCAAATTTGTCATTTTTAATTGATGAGTAATATTCCAATGTGTACATATACCACATCTTTTTCATCCATTCATCTGTTTTGGAACATTTGGGTTGTTTGCATGTCCTTGCAATTATAAATAAATAGTGCTGCAATAAACATCTGGGCACAGGTGTCCCTTTGTATCCACATTGAGGTCTCCTTTGGGTAGATTCCCAAAAGAGCGATTGATTGCTGGGTCAAATGGTAGATCCATTTTCATTAGTTTAAGGGTCTGTGCCTTTCTTTACACTGCTAAGTATCCTTTAACAAAGATTCCCTGAAGACAGTGTCCTGACCCCTAGTGGTGTAACCCCAAATTGTCATTCTGCTATGATGGGGATTTGAGAGAATACTCTCTAACAGGCTCATTCACACCTCACCATTTGGCTGCATATAAGTATCAACTGCTCTGGCTGAGGGTTCTTTACCTTATTCACCCTATCGCTCAGAAAGTACATGAAAGCAACAACTTTACTCATTTTCTTTTGTAGCAGCTACAAAAAATGGTATCAATTTTATCAAGATATCTTGATAATTATCTATTTCTTGTAGAATTTATACAGCTGAAAGGCATGAACATATCCTTAGAAAGGCTGGTATGGATATAATCAATCCTCTTTTTTCTTGTGTGGGTGCATATACATGTATATATATGAATATATACATACATATGTATGTGTATATATGTGCATGTATGTGTATATATACATATATATGTGCACACACATACATGGTAAATTTCTATGAAGTTTATAGCTTAGTCAATATAAATTTGTATTCTCACCAATATCCTCATCTTTCTTTTAACACTCTTCAGTGTTTTAAACAATTCTCTTCTCTTTTCCCTTCTCCTTGCATGATATTACACTCTTGTATTCCTTGTACCATAGTAGATATTATAAAAACTGTCTGGATATCATAAATTCAGCTCTTGCCCTAAAAACACCCTACCATCAAATTTACTATGTGTTATAAGGAAAAATAAAAACAACATAGTAGCCAGACAACAGAAAGAAAGACCTGGTCATAACAAATAGAGGTCCAGAGTATTTAGGAAGAAAACCCTGAAAATCCCATCACCTTATTCATTCATCACTTGGATAAAGAATTTCCAGCAATTTTCCTCAACATTTTATTTAATAAAACACTTCATTAAAACTGGTTCACTTCCTCCCTCCCCCAAAGCAAACAACAGATAATGAGAACAAATTTTAGTATTTTAAGCTCATACTTACCATAGAACTTTAGTTAGCAATTCTCAGGCAGTTGTTCATCCTGGTCTCCAAGCCAGAGCACACGAAGTTTCTTCAGTTTGCTCTAAATGAATTTACAGCCCCCTATAGTACAACAGAACACTAACATTTCTGAAAAGAAAATTCTATCTCACCCTAATTCATGCCAGTCTCCTCCTCTTTCCCTAAGGAACATCCATTTATTTACTTCAGGATATGGCCAAAATGACTAATTTCATATACCTAATATATAAAGAAAGAAAAAGAAAACAATACAAATTCACCTTTCTGGGGACACTAAATATTCAGTTTCAAATGCTGCTTACTGTAATCTAACTACAAATTTTATTCTACATGTTTTGTTTTCTTATTCATAAGTGCAATTTAGTTGGGAGAAAGTTTTTTTCCCACAATTGAAAATATAAAGTGTAAGTTTTTTGATTAACTTCATGAGTTCAACTAAAGCTAGACTTACCTGGCTTTTTTCTTTGTAACAGAACAGCATTGCTTATGTTGACTACTCTTATAACCAAAAACTATGTTCATGTATTTCCATTATATCATTTTATATATATATATATATACATATATATATATATATGTATTTCCATTATATCATTCCCTAGAAACTGCCCCCCCCGCCCCCCAGCGCAATATCATGGTTTGGTTTGGAAAGTAAATCAGTACAAAGTTGCGGAAAATAGAACCTCTTTTAAGGCAAGATCTGCTGCTGATAGTCATTCTAGTTATCCTACACTTGTAACTGGTTCTCCCTACATTATTTTGAGATACGTGTCATGCATTATCAGTTGAAAATTAAAATATTATGACTCAAAAATTCTTATTGTTGAATTTGCTCATAAAGAACAGTCATTCCTAGTAGAAATCATTTTTTGTTTGTTTACCGAATCACATTGGAATTGCTTAATTATTGAGTTACCTAAAATAAAGATAATTTTAGTAATAGCAAATCAGTTGGAAAACATTGCAACCTGTATCTGGTTGTGAGATAGAGCCCTTTTATTTGCTAAACAGCTTAACAATACCCACAGCCCTCGGACTGACTTATTTGCCATCATCAAATACAGAGAAAAAATGAGGAAAGAAATCATTATAGTTGAAACTTTTACCCAAATCAAAGATGTCTGGCTTGTCTTAGGAGCTTCTTCTAACAAAATTCTATTTTTTGCCAGTTCATAGGAAAGGTTTTATGATATGTGTGTAAACACACACAGACTTGAGAAGTCAGCTGCTTTGACACATGGTCCCAAGTACCTATATGAGACCCTCTTTATCCCCTTCAGGGTCTCTTGGTGTGTCTCCGCAGAGATCAGCCTGTGACAACAAACTCTTCCATGACTGACCAAGAACCTGCATCCTTTCAGATACTGATTGCCCTAGAGTCATAGCCACCTAAACTCCCTTTCTCCAGAGTCTCTGGATAGGTTTTAAAGAAATCTTTAGGACATTACCTCTTCTGTGGGCTGGAGGTGGCTGGAGGTGACTGGAAGTGGCCGTGGAGCAGAGCAACTGCTCCTCTGAGCAATCCCAGATAAGACAGAGCAGGCACAGGGCCGGCAGCTGGAGGAAAAGCAGGAGTGATTCATGCGCCACTGCAAACATAATACCGTGCCAACAAAAACACCATTCTTTTCCCCAAGAAGTTCAAAGTGTTTTGCAAACATTAGCTCATGAGTCCAAGTCGTCATGGAGCAAATATTACTTTATTATGCCCTTAAGATAACCACTGTAAGAAAAGTCAGTAAGAAAGGGTGTCTTTTCACTGTTCATTAATAAGCACCTACTATGTTCTGGGCACTGGAGTTAGAGGAGAAAGCAAGACTGACAAAGTCTAGCTTCTACAGGCTCTCAAGTTGGCCCACGCCCTCTCATTTCCCGTTAGTGCATTAAGCAGCTGACTGCACTATTTTTCAAATTCATGTACAGTTTACTTTTGCCCAAATTATTTAATGGAATGTGTTCCATTCTTCAGAATGCTCATAATATGTTAAGTGCTGAGCAAATACACGCACAATTTTTTAAAGTTACCTATAAATCGTTTTATAATGATAAGAATTGGGATTATCAACAAAGTGCTTTCTTTTAAGACACCATAAACAAAGCTTTACTGTGAACAATTGTGTCTCTTTCAGTGTTTGTGGAATTACTTTAGGTAAATAAGGAGAGTTAAGATCAGTAATATGCTGAGTAGTTTATATGAATAATCTCGTTTTTAAAAAAATGATTAATCAGATGAACAAGGCTATTTGATGCAGCAGAGAGCCTTTATCATGGATCTTTTTCTGACTTCTTTAGTTTATATAACAAATGACAAGTTCAATATAGAAAGTGATGTATGCCATTTCTAAATACTTCTTAGACAACAGACTGAAGATAGTTTAGAGAACATGGTTATTTAAGAAGAACTGAACAAGGAAGTTCATGGCTGCTTTTTAAAAATGCATAACTTTCTGATAAATCAAAAGGAATTTAAACTGTTGGTTTAAAAGATGCAAGGTAAGGATTATCATCTGTTTTACAAGTCACTAGCTCAACCCTAGTTGGACCAAAGGCTGAGGCTGTTGCAGTTCTCATTCAGAAACTTAACATAACCTTTAAGCTGTCAGGAATTTCAATATGACATAAACTCAACTTTTCTTCCTAATAAACATTTCTTTGACTAAAGAGTATAATTGAGGTATAAGATGATTCATTATTCAAACACATGTATGAACACATGAACCCAACAAATTCATCTCTTAACTCAATATTCTTAGCAGTTGAATAGTTTCTTCCTTTGGGCCTTCCCTACTTGTCCAGCCTCATCCTCAAACTCCCTGTTATCCTAAGCACAGTACAGATTTCCATAATACTATAACAGTTATCTGGGATCCTCTGCCTCACAGGCAGCTCCCCTGCCAACTCCAACATGTGCACAATGAAACACACCCCCCCACACACATGCATACGCATGTACACACTTTGTCCACACAGAAAATTAGTAATCAAGTGACCTCATCTGGCAATTTCTTCCTCAATTTCCACACCACTAGATTGTCATATATTTTTCTTTATATAGAGAGCTAACTAAAACCCAAATGGTACATGTTCAGAGAGCATATCTTCCTCTCTTGTAACTTTGGGAATTATATTAAATCTTTGTTGAAGTTGAATTTTCCACAAAACATCCATACGGCACTTGTTCAGTCTAACTGGATGATGAATTGCACTCTGGCTTACTCTTTAGCAGAAAGCTTTAGTGGTATGTTTAATAGGATACAAAGATAAGAGTACAGAAGACAGAAAGACCCAGAACAAAAGAGGAAAAAAGGGACAGAAAGTATTGAATTTCTGGAAAAAATTACCCTTAGAATTCACTTTTGCCACTTTTTGCTTTCTGAAAGTGGTAAAATTCAAACCATCCTCTTTTCATCATTAGGTACAGGAAGGTAGCTTCCTTACTTTCATTCTAGAGATTTAAAGCATTGATACCTGTTTTTCAAGTTTTATCCAAAATAAATTTCAGAAAGCCAATTGTTAGCTACAGTGTTGCTTTGTATATTTGTGTGAATTTCTTGAGTATGGTTTGTGTATTTTTGTGTGAGTGCTTGAATGCAAGCTGCTGCATCACATGTGTGTTTAAAACAGTATTTTCATAGTAGGTAGGTACAGTATTTTCATATACATTATTTACTCATTTCATCTTCACACCAACCTTTTAAGGAGGATATGGACTTCACAGATGAAAAGACAAAGGATTTAGTGTCTTGCAGAAGAATTTATATTCAAATCATCTGCCAGTAGTCCTGAGGTTCTTTCTATCACATGCACACACTTTTAAAAATACTTTGAGATGCAGCATTGATTTTATTGTGTTTCTTTAAAAAAATAATCAGTACAGTACATTCTGCTCCTCCTTATTTTGAAAGATGTTTACATATGTGTTACACAATATTTTTTTCCTGGCTACCTGGAAATCCCCTAAGAATCCAGATGTCATTTAAGGACTGTATTCCCTGAGTAGTTAGAGCTCATTAGTCGCATGCAATTATTTATTTTTTAAGAAAAATAGAAACTTTCTACCCTAATTAATTCCTTAGCTGGCAATGCAAATTCATTTTTCCTGCCAAGTCCAGCAGAGGGCAGGATGCTCCCATCAACTGCCAGCTAGCTGGCACCACCAGCCAAACCTGCATGCTACTTGATGGAGAGTGTTCCGGCATTACAATAGTCTTTCTCACCTGGATCTGAAAAAGATCAAGGTTTGAGCTGGGAAGAGGGCCTGTGGAATGTGGTCTGGGAATGTCAGAAAACATTTTGCTTTTCAGGCTGCCCACATTTTGTTTGGGATTTGAACCTGAAGACACCTGTAAAATACCTGTTCCAAATTGGTTCCTGGATTGTTTTAATTAGCCAATCAATTTAAGATATAGCCTGATCATCTGTTTCTGAGTTTAGGCAATTTCAGATCACAGCTGGGTATAGCACTCACATGCCTCTTTTGAGTGCTTTACCAAGTTCCATTCCATTACACTATCTGTCTGTGTCCTTTAAAACTCACAACTCCCACTGCATGACCTCCTCTGTCTAGCATCACTTTACAGGCTCCACTGTTAATGGATAGTGAGCCCCTGTCCAGTAATTCAAATCTCTTTTCCCCAGGGCTTACAGGGGCTATATCTTTGATAAAGTTGCTGGAGGCCCCAGTTCAATGATTATCATCAAGAAACTTGTACTAAGTGAAGTATATACAAGGTACAGTTTTGTAGCAGGTCTGTCTTGAATCTAAAAAGATATGATCCATTCCTTCTAGCCCAAGTTGTAGCACTGTAAATGCAAACTCTAAAAGCGCAAGAATAAATGCTACAATTCACAGGCTTACCAGTGCTTCTGAAAGTGGCCCAAAAAAATATAGAAATCTTCTATAGTCGTGTTTTCAAACTATTGGCTAGACATTTTGTTACCAGGCCCCTGTAGTTGTACTGCAGGACAAGACATCTTAAGCAGCTCTGAGGGTGCCTGGGGGCGATGAAGTTTGAAAACAGTGAATAGGCCAGAAGCATCAATGTGAATGGGGGACTCAGAAAAGGAAAGAGAAAGCTCAGGTGCAAGCCAGGGGGTATGGGTGGGTGGGTGGGATGCATTCTACCAGATCGCAATGCCAAGGATCCAAACTTGAAGACTTGGGGAATCCAGGTTGCAGATACTCTGTTCTTGACCTTGGAAGAAAGAAGCTTCCAGCAGTTGGCCTTTAATGAGAAGCTGAGTTTTGCAGGTAACCAGGCAGCTGAGTCTACCTACAGTTTTCTTGCTGAGAGAGAGAGAAAAAGAGAGACAGACAGACAGACAGACAGACAGACAGACAGATGATGGATGGACAGACAGACAGCAAACATCCCATGCCTAATATTCCACCAAGCACCTCTCTGAGCACCTCTGGCTGGGGTAGCACTGTGACTTGGCCTCTGCATGCTGGCTGTCTCTCCATTAGACACTCTTTGGAGGGATGATTTCATCTTGGAAGAGCAGCTTTTGTTTGAACTTCTGAAGACCATGGACCCTAGAGTAAGATATCTGGCCACTTACAGCAGTAGTAACTCTTTATTTCCCCTATTTGTAAAATAAGTCCCATTGTTAGGGGATTGTGGCCGCAGTACTGATAATGCTGCTTTAAAATAGTAGCTATTGTTCATTAGTGGGCGGAGATTGGAGAAGGGAAGTTAAGTCTTCTCCTAAGATGAAAGGATTAAAGGATTAGGGAGGGGACAGAGAAAAAGACAGGGAAAGAGACACAAGAGAAGGGAACAGAAAACAGAAGAGGGAACGGAGAAGGGAGGTGCGGAAAGGAGCAGCAGGGAGGCTGGAGGCCTCAGAGCTGCCGCTGCCATGTGGGGCAGCAGGGGAGAGAAGGAAGCCCATCTGTGGGCTTCCATCCCCAGCCCGGGTCAGTGAGGAGCCCGGGGAAGCATGTTGGAGAAACTTGTGACCTGTGTGAGCTGTCTTGGAAACGTGGTACTTGAAAACTTGGTTTAATTTTGAAATTGTAGTTTGGAAGTCTTCTGGAGAGCTGAAGAGAGTTTGCTGTGTTGCTGTTTTCAACGTGAGATGTCTGAAGTGCTTGCTGTGTTGCTTTATCGAGTGAGTTTTGCTGATGCTGGGCCACTTTGGAGTTGGAGCTGAAATAATGTCGGAACTGTGCCTTTTGGAGAAGAACTGACGATTCCATCCTGGTTTTCCTCGTTGAATTTAAAACTCCTGCTATCTTGGCTTCTTCTGGCTTGGAGTGAGTGGAGCTGTGTCTTTGAAGAAGTGGCTGCGCCATCTAACTCTTTCATCCAGTTTAAGGTGGAGCAGTTACATTTTTGTGGAAGCGTATGGCTGCTGAAGCCATGTGCACTTTGGACTAGAGACTGGACTGTGTGGTAAGATTACTAAAGGGATTCCCTTGCACTCCTCAGTGACTCTTGTCTAATTTGTCTTTCAATAAATAAATTTGTTTTTTTGCCTCTCTTTCAAAGTTTATGTGGTCTTGCTACTGCATGCGTGGGCTGGGAAGAAACTGGTTTGTGGCTCGCTTTAAGGACCAGCTGCTCCCCTTTGCAAGTTTGGCTACTTGTTTTGCCTATTTTCTCACCTAATACCACCATTACTGTTGTTGCCTAAACTAGAATCATGTTGAAATGGTGCGCAAATGAAGAACTCACAAACAGTGATCTGTGCTCTATCTGACACCACCTTTGGGAAGCTTTAGTATTCACAGAACCCGGTATCAATTTGTCACTTGATCCCCAAAAATAGAGTTGAGTGGTGCCTGAGGGTGCGAGATGGCAGGGATCATTGATGGTCAGGTTCTATATCTCTTCCTAACTACACACCTTGCTTTACTGCCTGCCCCCCATTACAGGAGAGCAATTTCATGTTTAACTGTATTATGTATAGAAGTCTGAATTTATAGAAATTTTCTTTAAAAAAAGGGGTCTGTAAAAGTAAGCAAAGAATCCACCCAACAATAAGCATAAATAGACAAAACAAATCTTTGTATTAGTTTTTCATGATTATTTGTTTCTTTCTTGCTTTACTTCTTTCTTTCTTTCTTTCTTTTTTTTTTTTTTGAGAGTAACTCTTGCTATTTTTGCCCATGGAACTGCAGGCTCATGTTGCCCAGGGTACCACAGGCTCAAGCAATCCCAGCCTCAGCTTCCCAGGTAGCTGGGTTTACAGGTGAGTGCCACCACGCCCAGCTATTTTTTTGGAACTAGGTCTCACTACAGGCCCCAAGCGGGAATCAAACTGCGATCCCTAGCCCTGGCCACTTCATAGGCTGAAACTTACAGGCATGAGCCACCATGCCCAGCGATTATTTGTTTCTTTAGTGGAAGCTTCATACACGCACGTACACACATACAAATGAGTCTTGTTTTCTCCTTTTTGAAAATTTTTTATGTTTTTATTTATTTTTAATTGAGGTAATATTTGGATACCTCCATCAGGTATTGCTGCCATAGTCCATCCACCACCAACTCACTCCAGATCCCCCACCACAGAGCATTGCGCTTCCTTGATCTTTATTCTTACCTGTCTCCAAAACCTCTCCTCTCTGTGTGCTTCAGTTTTATCAAAATATATAAACTTGTGCCTTTGTAGCAACATGTATTGAGCAGAAAGGGATAATCCTAAGTGAAATAAGTCAGAAGAAGAAAGATAAATACCTTTTACGTGATTCTGACTCGTTTTATGAGTACTGTTCAGTTGTTTTGTAGAATATTTTTCCTTTTGATTTTGACCAGTTTAAATGAAAATGATATATTTTTGACAAAAGTATCACAGAAATGAAGCCATGCCTTTCCCAGTTTCTATCAGAAAGCTTGTAACATCTATGTGTCACATTATTAGTGATGTGAACTTGAATACTTGGTTCAGATAGTGTTTGTCAAGATTCTTCATGACAAGGATACTCCTTTCACTATGAATGTAGTATCTCTGGTAAGATATTCTGATAATATAAATATCTTGTTTGTAATTCCATGTTATCAACTAATTTCAGTTTTCATTAAGAATTATCTAGAACAATTATCACTGTGCCATTTGCCAGATGGTGATTTTTATATATATCCCATTCCTTCCTCATTTTACTCATGGGAATTCTACCAAGACAGCCATCCTTTCTCCAGTATTTATTTATTTGTCCATTCATTCAATTACTTGTTTTCATTAGTACAGACTAATAGATATTTATTTTATTCTATTCCATGAGTTACAATCCAATATTCATTATTTTTTTTCTCATGAATATATAGGTCTTTATTTCTTCTTTATTTTTTTATTATGCATATATATTTTTCACATCTTTGTATCCCCCAGGGATAACCCACCACATTCCCTTCCTTCCTGCAAAACAAGTTTTAGTTTGTTTTGACTTTTCCTCCTGGCCTTTTGCTTATTTTTCCTATATCCCATATACTAGTGAGATCATTTAGTTTATTTTTCTTCCTGACTTGTTTCTACTAAATATGACTTCTTCCGGGTACATCCATGTTATCATAAAATCATCAAATTTGTCATTTTAATTGATGTGTAATATTCCATTGTGTATATATACCACATCTTCTTCATCCATTAATCTTTCTTGGGACATGTGGGTTGTTTCCATGTCCTTGCACTTATAAATAGTGCTGCAGCAAACATCTGAGTACAGGTGTCCCTTTATATAAGTTTTGAAGTCTCCTTTGGGTAGATTCCCAGAAGAGCAATTGCTGGATCAAATGGTAGTTCCATTTTCATTAGTTTGAGGGTCCTCCACACAGCTTTCCATACTGACTGGTCAAGTTTGCATTCCCACCAGCAGTGTAAGAGTGTTCCTTTCTCTCCACATCCACACCAGCACTTGTTGCTTCCTGTTTATTTGATGTGTGCCATTCTTACTGGTGTAATGTGGCATCTTACTGTGGTTTTGATTTGCATTTCCCTAATTGCTAGTGATGTTGAGCATTTTTTCATGTGCCTGTTGGTCATTTGTATTTCCTCTTTGGAGAAGGGTCTTTTTAGTTCTTCTCCCCATTTTTCAACTGGTCCTTTTGCTTTCTTTTTGTTAAGTTGTATGAGTTCTTTGTATATATTTGTTATAGGACCCTTATCACTTGTATGAAGGGCAAAAATTTTCTCCCACTCAGTTGGGTTTAAAAAGACGGAACACTTCACAAGTTTGTCTGTCCTCTTTGTGCAGGGATCATGCTAATGATCCTGTATCATTCCAATTTTAGTATATATGCTGCCCAAAGAAGCACTCAGTGTTCATTATTTTGTCACATAAATGGTCTGTTTGGAAGAATGGGAGTTACTTTGGGTTGATTTCCAATCTTTTCATTATGCTCCCATCCTTTGCTTGCTTTATGGTATCACAAGATGATCCAGACTTAATCTAGCAGTTTCTGTACCCAACTCTGGATTCAGTCATTCAGTCACTTCTTGAAAAATGAACTAAGAAACCAAGTTCCAAGAACTGGGTATATTCATATATTCATCACTGCTGGGATGCTGTTGCTTCTAGACCTTCTAAGTGAGGAAGTAAGATATGTATACACACACACACACATATGCATACATACACAAATTTCTTTGTGTGAATATTATGTGTATGCATGTTTACTATATCTAGTAACTGAATATTAGGCTAACAATTCAAATTCACAATATTCACTCTAAACCTCCTCCTCCTCATTTGTAACTCTTCTTAACAGTGATAAATTGACTCTCATTATCCACAATTTATCAACTTATTTACTCAATTTTAGAATATATATAAAAATAGTTGCAGAATTACAAGTGGTAGGCCTCTGTGAAACATAAATTTGCTAAAAAAGAGTATGATATATGTTTATAATTTTTGTCTCTGCCCTTGTAGAACATATTCAAAATACAGTTTTTAAAATTACTAAGAATTATTTTCTTTTATGCAGTTCATTGTGTTTGTGGTATTCTTTTCCTTACTGTTAGATTTAACACCAACATTTTTATTGTTTAGAATTTTACACATCCTGGTTAGTATTAGTTATCTATACTTTTAATATGTGAAAAACTACATGATTCTAAAAGTCACAAGTCTACAAGGAGGTATGCTTCAAAGAGGGTTCCTACTATTTCCTTGTACTCATTTCCACGCTTTCATTCTTTTCAGTCTATTCTTATACATCTCTGTAGACAATCAACCATATTCATTTCTAATTTGGCTTGCTCTATTTCTTTTAGCACAAATAAGCAAATAAATGTTTAATTTTTTGTGGTCCTATCATTTTTTACTTGAACTGGTACCATATCATAAGTATATTTACATATTCTGCTTTTGTTTACATAAAAGTATGGCCTGAGTGGGACCAAACATTCGTATCATTTTTATACTTACTATATGTTATTTCAGATGCTAATTCTTTTTTATAACTGCAAAATACTCTCCATTGTGTGAACATACCACAGATCTTTTTTTCAGTCACTCTCCTATGGTTCCCATACTTGTTATTTACTAACCATGTTCCCATGGATAACATTTTACATATGTTATTTGTATGTTTGGAGGTGTATCTTCAAAATAATCTCCCAGAAATAGGATTATTGTGCTAAATGGTAGCTATATATGTACATTTGTTAGATGCTACTAAAATTCCTGGGATCTTTTGATGCTGATTAGTGTGCAAATCCTACACTACACACCAATATCATTACCCCTCTTCCTGCCCAGAGTTCCTGCTATAAATGGCTTGAGTGGGACAAAATATTTGTCTTGTTTTTATACTTACTATTACTTTATTGAAGAGATATAATCTGCACCATAAATTACACAACTCAACTATAAGAAAACACTCTGAGTGTATAACTCAATAATTTTTAAGTCATTATTTTAAATCATTTATAATCATGGTATCTTTTCAAAACTCCAAATCAGTGATTCTAGTGACAGAAGTTTAAGGCCACTAAACTGATCCACAATCATCAATGCTTTTAGCTACCACATGGTGCCAGTATTAAAAGTCCATTCTGCTACTTGAAGGCACTGGGTTTTCTCTTGTGCCATAGCTTCCGAGCTGATTTGGCTCCAGGGGTATCTGTTTCCCCTTGAACAAAGTCATGCAGCTCAAACCAGTCTTCCTCATTTAAAGTAGAATCCATATCACTTGTTTAGAAAGGCTGCCTCTGAAGGAACTTCTAGCAAAACTTAAACACTTATTCAAACCAGTTCTCTTCCACTAGACTCTTGTGCTGACACCATGTCTTTAAACCAACTTCATTTTTTAACTTCTTTAAGGGTGTTTTCTTATGCATGTCAGTTGGTCCCTTCTGTCCCAGCAACAAGCTAAGTATAAAGAAAAAGCAACTTAAAAATTTAAATATCTCCCACCATATGAGATAGTTCCTTGAATGTCTCCCGTATGAAGTACTTGTACTTATACATATAGAAAGGGTCTAAGTATCATAGATCCAATCTGGGGAAAGTTGCGAAGATTGTTTTTAAGCAGGTGACATCTTAACTGAGCTTTAACTGATGGTTGGTGATACACAGGGAGGTAAAGGAGGACACACCCCAGACAAAGCAAGCAGCAGAGACAGAGATCCTGAAGGAGTTCAAATGAAAGATTATTAAAACTGGTGCACAGGATTGATAGAGAAATATGTTTCTGGGTAAGACTAGAAAAATGAACCTTAGAACTGATCATTCAAGTCCTTTTAAGATGGAAGGACTTTTGGACTAATCTTAAAAGCGGTAGAAATCCACTTAAAATTGTTAAGTGTTAGATTAGAAAAGGATAAGAAGGTTGCATGCCATGATATTGACTGAGAAAAGTTCCTGTGGCTTAACCAAAGAAAATAGATGAGCAAGAATAGCTGCAAGAAGACCAATTTTAAAACAAATGTTCTGAGTTAGGGAGAAATAATTTTTTAGAGAAATCTGGTGGGTGACTGGAATGGTGTTAATATTAAGAAAAGCAACAGATTGATAGGATTTACTGATTGATTCTGGGGAATAAGAAAGAGAAAAGTACCAGGGATTATGGAAATTAATAAACTTTGCCACATGCCTTTCCTTAATACAGTCACCTATTGCCATCCTCTTATCATCCTCTTAATGCATCCTGGTTAATAAATTTTGCCACATGCCTTTTCCTCTTATCATGCCTCATCATTCTGTTGGAGCTTTTAACTTCTATCTTTCTATCATTCAATCTGGTTGCAATTTTTATTACTTCAAAATATATGCAGACAGTCCTTTCATTATTCTTTTTGTTCATTCCCTCCATTTCCACTCCTTCAATCATTTTGTATTCTATGCTTCACTCCTTCATTCATTTTGCATTCAATCATTTTGCATCTGAGCCACTGAATCCCATGGACATATATACTTTGACTACTACTAACTGAAATCTCTCCAAAGTTTTATTTGCAAAAACCATTTTTAGTACACTAATTCCAATAATTTCTAGACCATATTAGGTCCTGTATTCCTTTGATTCTATAATTGCACCATTCCTCATCCTCATCCATATTCTCACTTTCATTACTAAACAACTTAAATTCCAGAAATCAATCATTGTAAATACTTTCTTTCATACTTAATCACTAATGCTCTTTTTCCAATTTGTAAAATTAATGCTGTCCAAATCATCACTATGACAATTAAATAATATATGAAAATAAAATGTATGTCAGATATCTTCTGTTTTTTCCTTATGATCTGTTTTCCTACCTTCTCCCACTCTATTCCCTGGACTGACCTGTAAGGATTATATACACAGAACACCAAAACCCTCTACATCTCAAATATTCAACTCATAAAAAGCTCTAACAGGAAGTACTTTAATAGTATTAGTGGGTTTTCTCTGTCCCTAACCAAAGTCAATTCTCTAACCTACTGGAAGGAACTCTTTTTCCTTCTGAATTTTGGAAATCCCTAATCCCACCCAGGTCTTCCCATCTAAATATATTAGTAGCCACCTGCTATTAGACTGGGTTCCTTCTAACTAGACTGCACACCACCCACATATTTTGCTTTATATACATACTTTTTTACACATGCTTGCAGTATAATAAATAAAGTGAAATGCACACAGCCAATTGACTTTGACAAATGAATACACCTGGAAATCTCACATGCCAATTAAGGTCTGGGACATTTACATCATACCAGAAAGTTTTCTCATGACACTTTCCAGTCACGATGCTTTCTGTTCAAGGAAAGAACTCCTCTGACTTCTGTCATCACAGATTACTTTTGTCTATTTTGAACTTCTATTCATTGAATTATACAACTTTTATTCTCTCATGTCTTGCTTTTAGCTCTTATAACCCTATCTGTGATATTTATAATCTAGTTATGTATGTTGTATATGTTTTACTGTATTCTATTTTATGCATTACAATAATTAATCTGTTTGTAGATATTTCAGTGGTTTCTAGTTATTTACTTTTATACAAAAATATGTTGTATATATTTCTGAACAACCATTTTGTGGGCAAATATTTTTATTTTTCTTAGATAATTAAGGATAAGTATAAATGAAGAGTCATAGAGAATATCAATATTTATCTTTGTAAGAAATCGCCAGCTTTTAAAAGTGATTGAGTGATTTATATTCTATAAGTAAGCCATCATATCTCCAATTGCTCTATATTTTGTCAACTTTTGAGGCTATTTTCACTTGCTATTCTCAGGCATTATATTGAGTATGTAGTAGTATCTTGCACTGATTTTAATTTGTATTTCTAATACTAAGTATCTTCCTACTTGCTTACTGACCATTTGCCAATCTTCTTTTGTAATGTGCCCCATTCCTGTTCCAGTGAGGAGGGAAACATTGTCTTTTTATAATTTAATTATAGGAGTTCTTTATATTGTCAATACAAATTCTTTGCAGACTTATTTTTCTAAGAGAATGAATTTATGTTTAAGAGATAATATTGCTTCAGTTATAAAGAATTACCATGTCTAAAATATATCTATGACTGAAAGGGAATGATAAAGTGAACATGATAAAGTGCTAACATGAAAATCTGAATGAAGCATAATCAGGAGTTCTTTATACTAGCAACTTTTCTGCAAGTTTGAAATTATCTCAATACAAAGTTTTAAAAAAGAACTTATAAGCTGGGCACAGTGGCTGGTGCCTGTGAGCTTCAGCCTATGAAGTGACTGGGGCTAGGGATCACGGTTCTAGTCCCACTTGGGGCAACACAGTGAGACCTAGTCCCAAAAAATAGCAGGGTGTGGTGGAGCACGCCTATAATCCCAGCTACTTGGGAAGCTGAAGCTGGGGATTGCTTGAGTCCGTTGTACCCTGGACAACGTGAGCCTGTGGTTCCATAGGCAAAAATAGCGAGACCTACTCTCAAAAAAAAAAAAAAAAAAAAAAAAAAAAAAAAAAAAAAAAAAAAAAAAAAAAAAAAAAAAAAAAAAAAAAAAAGTAAAGTGTTAAAGAAATCATAGAAATAAGTCTTTTAACAATAAATGTTATGAAATGAACATGTTTCTCCTCAAAATTTATATGGCGAAAGAATATCCCACAATATGATGCTATAAGAATGTGAATATCTGGGTGCTACATAGATTTAATGAGATTATAAGTACGGAGTCCCTTTGAACTAGTACCCTTGTAAGAGCAAAGGAAAACAAGCTTCCATTCTCTGTTCTGTAGAGCAATCCAGGTACCTGGAACCTATGAAGAGGGACTTTATGTCAGACTAAAGGTAATATATTGTATTGAAGGTAATAGGGATATAGTAATAGTTATGAACATTGGGAAAACATGTGATTTACCATTTTAGGAAGATTCTGGCAATGGTATTCTTGGAAAGACAAAGATTAGTTGCAAACACTAGTTAATAGATAAGACAATAACCCAGCAAACTAACATTTGAACTTGGTGATGTATAAGTTCTCCATAGGCCCTAGAAATCTTTAATTTTGCAAAAGGCACCTTAAAAAAATTACCACATAGTCAGGCACAGGAATTTTGAAATTGTAAGTAACAGTAATGGAGACTTGAGCTCTGGACAGATGAAATATTGGACAAAGGGAACAAAACTGAGTCTTACTAAAATGTAAATTTGCAATGATAATATTGTTGGTTTAATTATTGTAAGAGAGAGCACTTGAACAAAATACTGAAGCAATAAATTCAGCCAGAATGTAATGAAATGAACCACTCTATATTGACTCTAAAAAGAGCAAAAATTTGAATGGGAGCAAGTCAATAATGTTTATTTTCAAAAAATTTTTATAGTCTGATTAAGCTACGGTGGATTTTAAGTTTATAAATCAAAGTGTGTTGACCAACATAATTTTAGTTTCAGATGTACAACTTAATGATTTGGTATTTACATACATTGCAAATTGATCATTATTACAATATCTATTTAGAATAAAATTGCATCTTTTAATATTTAATATTTATTTATTTAATAAATTATTTATTACCAACTTTCAAATTTGCAATACCTTATTATTATATTATACCTCATATAATTATACCTTATATAATTTCTATGCCATAATTTACATCCTGACATATTTATTTTTATAACTGAAGGTTTATATCTCTTGATCTTTCACACATTTCTTTCACCTTCCAACCCTCCTCCCCTCTGATCACCAATCTCTTTTCTGTATCTATGATTTTAATTTAGGTAGTTTCTATATCCCACATAGAAGTAAATTCACATGGCATTTATCTCTCCCTGTGTGACTTATTTCATTTAAAATAATACCTCCAAGTTCCATTCATGTTGTTGAAAATTATAAGATTTGGTATGACTGAGTAGTATTCCTTTGTAGAAATGTAGCCATGTATCACTTAGCATACTGGTCAATGACTTTTTAAGATGGTGGTTTTTATAGATTGTATGGTATCACCCAGGTTTGTAATAAGCTGTTCTATCTAGGTTTGTATAATTGTACTCTATGACATTTACATCTTGTCAAAATCACCTAATGATGCATTTCTTATAAAATTATTAAGCAATGTATCTGTCTACCACACTTTCTTTATCTTTTCATTCATCAATGGTCATTTATGTTGTTTCCATATCTTGGTCATTATAATACTGCAATGGGTTTAGGGGTGTATATGTCTCCTCAAATTCGTTTTTTCATTTCTTTGGGTAAATATCCAGAAATGGATGACATGGCAGTCTTATTTTCATTTTTTTTTGAAGCATCTCTACACTGTTTTTAACAGTGCTATACAAATTTACTTATTTCTTGTCTTTTATTCTGACCAATGATATGGGATCTCATTGTGGTTTTGACTTGCAATTCTCCGATAACTAGTGATACTGAACATGCTTTCATGTGCCTACTGACCAGGTGTGTGTCTTCTTTAGGAAAATGTCTATTTGGTTCCTCTGCCTTTTTGAACCTGCTTTTTATCTATCGAGTTCTATGATTTCTTTGCATAGTTTGGATATTAATATTTATTGGCTATATAATTTGCAAAATTTCCTACATTGAATAGGTTGCCTTTTTACTTTTGGATGATTTCCTTCCACTGTGCAGCTGTTTTTTAGTTTGATATAGTTCTTTTGTTTTTATTCCTATTGTATCCAGAAAAACATCAAGTAAACATGTTGGAGAGTTTCCTTCTAGGAATTTAACCATTTTTGGTCTTGTGTACAAGTCTTTAATGCATATTGAGTTAATTTTTGTGTTTGGTGTAATAGTCATTGTTTCATTCTTTTGCATATGTTTGTAGAGTTTTCCCAACATCATGAATTGGATAAACCATCTCTTCCCCATTATATTTTCTTGTTAATTTTTTGATAAATCAATTGATTAGATACGCATAGGTTTATATCTAGAAACTTTATTCTGTCCCATTGATCTGTCTTTATATCAGTATCAAACTACTTTGATTACTATAGTTTCATAATATAATTTGAAATCAGGAAGCATGAAGTCTCCTGTTTTGCCCTTCTTTCTCAAGATGGATTTAGCTACTTAGGATCATTTATGATTCCATATAAACTTTGCAGTGTCTCTATTTGGTTGAAAAAATAGGAATTAAACTAATATCTATAGATTACCTTTGTTAATTTGATCATTTTGAAATTGGGTAAGAAACAAGCAAAACAGGGTACTTGACTAAGCAGTCAAGTACCAGGGCCAGGAGCAGCTGGCCCTTTAAACCCAGATACTCCTTAGGTTCATCTCAGGCCACATGAGCATTAGTAGTAAGACAACACTAACCTTAAGAAGAGGCAAAAACAGATTTACTCATTAAAAAGACAAAATAAACAAAAGTCACTAAGGGAACAAGAAACCCCACTGGTAATCTTACCAGTCAGTTCAGCCTCTAGTCCAAAAACTGCGCTTATTTCCTTCAGGCATGTGTGTCTGCAAATGGTGGCTGTCTCGCCTTCAAGCTAGATGAAGATGCAAAGATCACATCATTGCTCCTTCTTCCAAAGGCACAGCTATTCATTTCAAGTCAAAGAAACCAAGATGTTGATATCAATCCTCCTTCAAAGGTGGGAGATTCAAATTCAATGAAACAACCAAGATGGCATCATCAATTCTCCTCCAAAAGGCACAGTTACAGTATTCTTTCAGCTTCACATCTAAAGTGGCCCGAAACCAGCAAGACTCACTTGATACAATAACAGACTTCAGACTTCTCAAGGTGAAAACAACACAGCAAATTTTCTTCAGGTCTCCAGACAATTCCCAAATTTCACAGTTTCAAAGTTAAAACAAGTTTCCAAGTACCACGTTTCCAAGTCATCTTATACAAGTCACAAGTTTCTTCAGTGTGCTTCCCCGGGCTCCTCACTGCCCCAGACTGGGGATAGAAGCCCACAGTCTATCTTCCTTCCCTGCCCTGCTGCCACACATGGCAATGGCTGCTCCAAGGCCTCCAGCCTCCCTGCTGCTCCTCTGCTCTCCTCCTCTGCATGCTGTTCTCTCTCTGTGCATGTCTTCTCCTTAAATTCCCTCAAATTCTTCTCCTCTCACAAGAAAGCTTGCCTTCTCTTCTCTAAGTCTCAGCCCACCGGGGCAAAATGGCTTCATTCTAATGCAGTACCACCATGTTAAGGTGCCAAGGGCCATGGCTCTCAGTTTCACCACAGGACCCCTATAAATTTAGCATTCCATGAGCATGGAATATGTTTTCATTTCTTTGTGTCTTCAGTTTCTTTCATTAAAAACTTACCATATTCATGGAGTAGATCTTTCATTGGTTTGGTTAAATTTATTACTGTTTTCTTATATGGTGATAAATTAAATTGTTTTCTTAACTTCTCTTTCTGATAGTTCGTTGTTTCTTTGTAGAAATGCAACCAAGTTCTGTATGTTAATTCGTATCCTGTAACTTTACTGTACTGGTTTATTAGTTCTAACAAGAGACTTTCCACATATAAAATCATGTCATCTGCAAGTCCTGACAATTTTTAAATTCTTCTTTTCCATTTGAATGCCTTTTACTTCTCTTTGTTGACTTAATTTCTCTGGCTAGAATTGCCAGTACTATGTCAAATAAAAATGGCAAAAGTAGTCATCCTGGTTTTGTTCCTAATCTTAAAGGAAAAGCATCTAGCTTTTCACCACTGCATATAATGTTAGTTGTTGGCTTGTCATATATGATCCTGTGTTGAGGTACTTTCATTTCCCCACTTAGTTGAGAGCCTTTAAAAATCATAAATGCTAAACAAAAATCATAAATATTAAATCTTGTTAAATTCAGAATTTTTCTGTATCTTTTGAAATCATCATATGATTTTGAGTCTTCATTGTGTTGATAACAGTATATCATGCTGAGTGTTTTGTAAAAACTGAACCATTCTTATATCCCAAGAATATATCCCAAGATTGATAAATAGCTTGATTTGTATGATGCCTTAAGTTCAGTTTGTTAATCTTTTGTTTAGAATTTTGTTTTTATATTTATCAGGACTATAGATCTCGTGTCCTCTCTTAGGCAGCCTGGTTTATTTTTATGTCTCTGTTGTTAAGGATGTGCCTAGGGGAGTGTTTCAAAGAAAAGGAACTGTCTTAACATCTAGTTTCTAAGAGATCTGAGTTATACCCTCCCTTAGTTATCAGCTTTTAAAGGATGACACATAGGTGTGCCTGCTAAGACACTCCTGCTAATCCCTGCTGGCCTCTAGATTCTAATAAGGGGCACCCCCTGGGGAATTAATGCACGAATCAGGATTCTAGATGATCCTGTAATCTTTCTGAGATGCTGACCAGCTCAAGCTGGGTCAGATAAGGGTTACCACAACGACAGCACCCCCTGGTGGCATTCTCTGAAAATGTCTTCAGCTTTCGTAGTTCTGTGATAGGGCCTATGGTGGGCGAGGGCCTGATGAGCAGGACTGGCGTGAGCTAAGAAGTTGAACTGTGCCACCCAGGCCCGAAGGGAAGACGTGAAGAGTGTGACCACGTTCTGCAAGGTGAGGCATGGCAATCAGTTTCAGAAGAAAGGGGCTAAACATGGAACCCACCAACCAGCTCTGGCTTCAGTAAGGTAGAAGGAGCTTACTTTCTGCCAGAGCCCGGATCCAGCAGGCCCTTGCCTCCCAATCAATTACTTTGAGATTGGTTTCTGGAGCCTCCAGGTGTGACCTGGATGCTTTACAAATGGCCTTTTTTTTTTTTTATCCTTTAGACTAGCCCTCTCTGTGTTGTCCCATCCCGGGGACTCAAGTGATCCCCAGCCTCAGCCTCCCAGGTAGCTGGGATTACAGGCACGCGCCACCACGCGCCCCCCCCCCTTTTTTTTTGAGACTATGTCTCGCTATGTTGCCTGAGGTAGTCTGAAACCACGGTCTCAGGAAATTCCTAGCCTCCTCGGCCTCCCGAGATTGGTATTAAAGACTGGCACAACCCACCGAGCCTGACCACAAATGGCTTATTTTAACTGGATTCTGAGTTGAGTCTCTGAGAGCGGGCTTTGTTCCCCCTTCTCCCCTCCCTGCTCTTGGGTTTCCTGGTCGAGAGGCTTGCTGGTTTCCAATGTTAGGGTTTGGGTGAGGGGAGGTGGCAAAGAGGCTGTCTTTTTGGTGCAGATCCTATCTGGGGTCCTATCATGGAGTACAAACAGGCCTCCTCAGGAAGAGGATTCATGTTTGCGAGAGCCATCCTACAGTGAGTAACCCCCAGGTGTGCGGTTTCTTGGCTGTAATGAGTTGGCTTCACCTACCAGTTCTGGTGTGGGACTTTTGCCCTCTGTTGTGGAGATCTGTTCAGCCCATTCTTATTGTTTTCGTAGAGAATTGTTCCATAGATAGCTATATATCTGGTGATTCTAGAATCTTCATAATCCACCATCTTGAACAGCCTTTTACTTTAGATTTTGTGTTTTGGAAATAGTATCAATGGATAAAAATATGTACACATTGGCTGCTCCTATTCCTTTTCCTGCTTCATTATCCTAAACTGTAAAAAATCTTCTTTATGTATTTCCAAAAAAAAAGTAAATCAAATGCCTATTCCAAATAGGCTTCCAGCTACATACTTTATTCTAGTCATTTCTGTTACATGAGTCTCTGCAGCACAGCATAGAGATATGCTTTGTGCCAGTTTCAAAAAATATGAGTGACAACGATGTGACCCAGTCACGTCTTCCCCTAACCCCCGTAGAATTCAAATAATCACTAATGGCAAATATATATTTCTAAAAGTGTAGCTAATCCAGAAAATACATAAGGAGGATGATATTAAATGAGAGCTACATCAGGCACCTACAATGTCAAGGTGTTCCCCCACACAACTAGAGCCACTATTTTAGGAGAGAGAAAAAAAATTGTTACAATTTAAAAGTAATGTTCTCTTGTGTTTTCCTGACAACCTCAGTTCTCTTCCTAGGCAAAATAATTTCATTTCTATTTAAATCTGGGATATAGAGTGTTTTCCTAAAGGGGAGCAAAGAGGTTACAAAGTAGCTTTCAGGAATAATTTTTGCTTATTGTGGGAGGAAACAGAGTAGGCAAAGAACTCTGGGAACAAAATGTCTCTCCCACTAATCCTATCAATTAGAGATTCATAGTAGTTAAGGAACTGTTATTTTAAAAGTGCAAAGTTCTCATAGGGTTAAGCCTCACTTGCACTTAAAAATCTTTAAATAAATAATCAATTTTAACTAAAATACAAGGTAATTTATGGTACAGAAGGAGATAATAAAAAATTAATATTTTATTTTATTTATTTTCTTTTATTTATTTATTGTTATTATTTTTGGAGACTAGGTCTCACTATTTTTGCCCATGTAACCACAGGCTCACATTGCCTGGGGTACCATGGACTCAGCAATCCCCAGCCTCAGCTTCCCAAGTAGCTGAGATTATAGGCACACACCACCACGTCCAGCTATTTTTTGGAGCTAGGTCTTGCTATGTTGCCCCGTTGCCCCGAGCAGACTTGAACTGCAACCCCTGGTCCCCACCATGGCTTCCTAGGCTGCCACTTTTTTTTTTTGGTTTTTGTTTGTTTTTTAATTTTAGTTTTATTTATTTTTATTCTTTAAATCACAACCTTGGTAAATGGTTTTTGGGATATTTCCCTCTCCCTCCATTCTCTCAAACCCTGCTCTTTGTTGTTTCTTAGTCTGTGTTAAATCCATTAGTCTCTTTCTTTCCTGTAGCAGTGTTCTTTCACTGGGTGAGGGACTGTGTTCTTGGAACCAGACAAACCTTGCTGGTAGGTTTTCAGTTTTAAGTTTGCATTGGTCAGCCAGTTTATATTTATTTGTGGTCTGTCCATGCCTTCTTGTTGGAGGCTGTCTTCTCCTATCCCATCTCTGTTGTTTTGCTGCTTTACCTTTTGGTTCTGGCATCAGATTTATGGGGTCTCACTCCCAACCAGTGTCAGTGAAGAAGTTTCTCTGAGGATACAGGCTTCTGTGAATGGCTGTTGTAGATCATCTCCTCTGCCTCAGTTTGCAGCTTTGCTGTGGGGCTGATGCCCCCAGTCTTTGGCCTTACTCTCCTCTCCTGTAGTGTGGGGAGAGTGCCTTGCTCTCCTAGAAGACATCTCTGAAATGAGTATTGGGTCCTCCAGACCTGGTGAGCCCATAGATGCACTTCGTGACATTGTGTTTCCATAGTTGTTTCTCCTGTCTTGCATACACTGGTTCTCTTGATTGTCCATCTGCTGTGCCCAACTCAGGCTTGTAGGCTGGATTTTTACCTGGTCCCTCACCCATTCTATGATGGGGTTTGTGTTATGTATGTTCTTGCTCCTCCGAAGATTAGCTGAAGTGAGAATAAAATGAAAGGGGCATCCCCCGCCTGTGTGCTGATACCTCCCTACATGGTGGTAGGGCCTGGATGGCCGTGCATGTACCATCCTAATCCCCTACTTGGTCTAGGAGCTGAGGAAAAACATGCTTCAGCTGCAGATGACTGCTCCATGCAACAACCATCTGCTGGTGGATGGGGCTAAAACCCCACACAGTCCCCTCTCCCAGGCTCTCCAGGCATGAGGGCCTTAGCCAGGGGTCTGTTGCCACCTTTACTCCCCACTGGTGAGGGAGTACCAGTGGCCCAGGACCCCAGGTGTGCAGGCAGCCTGCTAGGCTCTAATTAATTTTTTAATTGATTGCACATTTATGTATTTGACATCATTGTCTACCCCAGATTTTCTTACTACCTTATCACCCATGAGCCATCATCTTAATCTCTTGTGCCCATCCCTCCCCGAGTTTACCCTCCTCACCCTCTCATGCTCTATTCTTTTGTTCTGTTAACAGTGGCTTATTTCTGCTAACATAATTCCGCTGGGTCCATCCATGTTATCACAAATGCATCAAATGTGTCTTTTTTGATTGATGAATAATATTCCATTGTGTACATATACCACAACTTTCTGATCAGTTCACCTGTTTGGAGGCATTTGGATTATTTCCATATTCTGGCTATTGTATATAGTGCTGTAATAAGCATACAAGCACAGGTGTCCTTTTGAAGAGCTTTTTGTAGGAGTAGGAAAGGTGGACAGTTAGATGCTGAAAGGGAAATGAGTATCTAAAACTAGAGCTAGAGATGGTAGGTGGAGAGAAAGGGACAATAAATCCAGATTCGAAGTCAGAGAGCCATGGATATGTGGCATCCCTTTTCCAGCAGGACTTTAAGATAGCTACATTAAGACATTCAGTCTAATAATAATTTTCTCTTTTTTTCATACAAAAATTATTCTCATAATGATTTTGTAAGACAGATGTTACATAATTTTCTGACCGAAGAAAAGTGCACACAAAGAAATTATACAACTTCCTATGTGAACACCTTTTGGGCAGGATTGAAGGAGAAGGAACTGATAGAAGTGCTGTGGTAAAATTGGGGGACCACAGCCTCCAACATTATAATGGTGCATTGGAATGGGAGCCATTGTGCCCTGGTGGGTGGAGACTTGGAAAAGGGAAGCCAAGCCTTCTTGTGATAGGATCAGTGTGAGGGGATTTAAGGAGAAGACACTGAGACATAGTGGAAGAAAATACAAGTGGAGAGGAAAGAGAGGAGTAGCAGGGATGTTGGGGCCTCAATGCTGCCACTGCCATGTGTGGCAGCAGGGCAGGGAAAGAAGCCACAGTGTAGAATTCCACTCCCAGCCTGGGCTGGTGAGAAATGCAGGAAAGCATGTTGTAAAATTTGTGAACTGTGTAAGCAGATTTGGAAATTTGGTACTTGAGAATTCAATTTAGTTTTGAAATTGTCTAGAGAACTGAAGAGAATTTGCTGTGTTGCTATTTTCATCATAAAGCATTTGAAGTGGTTGCTGTTATTGTATCAAGTGAGTCTTGCTGGTTTGGGGCCACTTTAAAGCTGAAACTGAAAGAATGCCAGAGCTTTGCCTTTTTGGAGAAGAATTGATGATGCTAACCTGGTTTTCTTGTTGAATTTGAATCTCCTGATATTAAAGGAGGAGCGATGACAACATCTTGGCTTTTTTTTTTTTTTTTTTAGACTAGGTCTTGCTATTTTTGGCTGTAGAACCGCAGGCTCTCATTGCCCGAGGTACCACAGACTCAAGCAATTCTCAGCCTCAGCTTCCCAGGTAGCTGGGATTATAGTCACGTGCCACCACGCCCAGCTAACATCTTGGTTTCTTTGACTTGAATTGAATAGCTCTGCCTTTGGAAGGTGGAGCAACAGTGCCATCTTGGCTTTTTCATCTACCTTGAAAGTGGTACAGGCTGCCATTTTGTGTATGCACGTGGCTGAAGGAGCCATGTGTGTTTTTGAACTAGAAACTGAATTGGTTGATAAGATAATCAAAAAGGTCCCTTGCACCGCTCAGTGACTCTTGTCTATTTTTGTTTTAATAAGTAAATCTGTTTTTGTCTTCTCTTAAGGTTACTTGCTAGTGCTTGCATGGGCTGGGACAAACCTAAGGAGTAGCTGGGTTTAAAGGGCCAGCTGCCCCCATTTGAAAATTTAGTCAAGTACCCTGTTTTGTTTGTTTTGCTACCTGATTTCAGAACTATGAGAGGAATGAACTCAGACTGGGTTAAAAGCAAGCATACAACTAACAGCAATTTTATTGTGCTTCTTAGGACCTTATACACCTTGTGAAAGTATGGATACAATGTGACTAACAAATAAGAAAAAAAGCAGGATCTTGTGGGATACAACAAGCAGGGTCAGGGGGCGGGATATACCATTATCTGCGGGAGACACCATTATCTTATGGCAATATCTTAGTAAAAGTCAACAAGGGAAGACAGAAAATACCACTTAAGGGAAGATCTAGGTAAAACTCTTCATTTCTCTGAAGTCAGATAAGAATGTACCCTTACTCCCTACCTAGATCTTGTGTAGATACTGTGGTTCTTCACATTCACCAAAGTTCATAAATAGTAGAATTTGACCATAAATATTTTTGACTGTGAGATGTGTCCCTTTTCCAAGGCTCCTATATTTGGCTACAAAGATCATCTTCCTTTTATTGATCTCAGTCTTTTTATGCTGGAACTTAATGGACTTGCTAGTTTAGTTCTTGTCTTTTTGGTCAATGTCTGTCCTTTTATAGGAATGGGTCAAAGAATGGAAAGAATTTGAACAGTGGATTTAGACATGGCATTAATAGCTCCGCTCTGCCACTTAGATCCCTGTTACTTACAAAATATATCCTTGTTTGTGAAATAGATGATCATACATAGTATACAGTATTCTTGTTAGTTGCTTGAGTTAACCCTTGCTGTAAAACAAACTGCTTTATAATTTGGTGCTTAAAAATTTATATTTATTTTGCTCATAATTCTGTAATTTGACCAGAGTGTGGTAGTAATAGGGATACTGTGGTGAAATTGGGAGGCCCTGACCCCAACATGATAATGCTGCATTAATATAGCAGCCATTGTGCCCTGGTGGACAGACACTTGGAGAAGGGAAGCCAAGCCTTCTCGCAAGAGAAACAGAGAAAGGAGATTTAAGGAGGACAGAGACAGCTGGAGAAGAGAGAGCAGAGAAGCAGCAAGGAGCCTGGAGGTCTCAGAGCTGCTGCTGCCATGTACAGCAGCAGGGCAGGGAAGGAAGCCACACTGTAGGCTTCCATCCTCAGTCTGGCCTTGTGAGGAGCCTGGGGAAGGATATTGAGGAAACATATGACCTGTGTAAGCTGACTTGGAAATTCAGTACTTGAAAACTTGCTTTAATTTTGAAACTGTGACACACGAGACTTACATTTACCCACATGAGCTTTTTGGACTAAAGACTGAACTATGTGGTAGTATTCAAAGGGGTCCCTTGTACCTTCAGTGACCTTTATTTTGTCTTTTAATGAGTAAATATGTTCTTATCCCTTTTTAAGATATTATGGTCTTCCTATTACTTGCACAGGCTAGGACGAACCTGATGAGTAGCTGGATTTAAAGAGTCAGGTGCTCCCATTCCTAAGTTTACTTAAATTCTCAGCTTTGCCTATTTTGTTGCCCGATTTCAGTAGGAATAGTTGATCTCCACCCATTCAGTATCAGTCTTGGAAGTTGAAAGCTGGGGGATGAATCATTTTAGTTACAGTTCATTTGGCTATTGTCATTTGGCTATTGTTTGACACTTAGGCTAGTGTTGTCGGTCAGAACACTTACCTTTAACCTTTTCCTGTACCTCGTATGCCTTACAACACGAGTCCTCGTTCCAAAGGTTCCATTTCATTCTGTTAGTTGGAAGCTCTAACTCTCTTATGCTCTAACCTCAAATGCCACAAGCACCACATTTATAGCATTGTATTCTTTGAAGGAATCACTAAGTTCTTTCCAGGTTTTAGAGGACAGACTATATATTCCATCAATGGGGGTATCAAATTCAGGAAGAACTTTTAGAACCAGAAGTATTGTGAAGGCTGTTATTGGAAACTAAAGTTTCTCCTAATTTACTTTCAGATCACACAAATTTGCATCACTTCCATTGGCAAAATACACTCACTCTCTTCTCACAATCCTTTTTCTAAGTTCACTGGATTCAGGCTTGAGGTCCAGGATCTTGTCATCTAAATCATGTGAAATTTTTTGTGTAGTTCCAAGGATTTAGCATTTTGATCCACAGATCAGTGAGTCAAAGAGATAGTTAATTTATTCACACACACCTGACATGAAATTATGTGATAGAGGAAAATCATTTAATGTACTCATATTCAAAAAAGGGTAAATGTTACAGTTACCATTCATGACTATTCTAAATACAGCCAGGTTCATAGTAACAGCTCCTTGATTAGGTCTTAATCCTAGTATAGAGAATTCTTCATGGCTCAGTAGTCTACCTTTGGGCCTCTTTCTACCCACTATCTTATCTTTTCTGTCCCATAAAATGTAGGCTGTCTTTGATTTTCTTTGTCTTTTACATCCTATAAATTTTTGGAATCAAAGAGACTCAATTTTGTATTTTCTCTATCCTTTTCTGTATGGAGGGGGTAAAATTCCTTTAGACACTTTGTGGGTTTCTTATGAATCAATGTATAGCTCACCCCATTAGATGAAAGAAATAACTCCAAATCTCAATGAAATAAGCCTTTTCCTAACTTGGGCTCTCTTAGAATAGCTCCTTTGAACTTCTTAGAAATCCTATTGTTTTATGAAAAGAAATGGTGAGGTACCTATATCCCTAAGATCCTTGTCTGTTTGAAATTATCAATAGGGAATATCTCAAATCTTTATGAGGCCTAACAAAAGGTTTTATATTTAGACCATGTTTTCCTGACAGCACCCTGGATTTGATCTCTGCTCAGAAGCCATGTCTTAATTTTAGCATCATTTGCCATCTGGAGAGACTGGGAATGAGAAACAGTTTTCTTTTCCAACACAGAAAGTCTTAAAGACTTTATATATAACAGTTCTTTCTTTAGCTTATCTCTCTTCCTTGCATTTTACTACAAGCAGCTATATGGAAACAGGAGGCAAAGCACTTTGAACCCTCTCTCTGCATATCTCCTAAAAGAAAATAGGTATATTTCCTGTTTTCTACCTTACTGTAGAAGATGTTGTTGCTGAACTTTCTGTTATATTTAACACTTTGTTTCCTTTTCTCCAGATTTTGATAACATTTCTTTTTCCTTCCTTTACATCCTCACCAGTCACATTTTAAGGGTCTAATGAGCTCCCCTAATAGTCTCTTTAATCCCTTTGGGATTTCACTCACACTCCAAAAGATCCTTCTCATTTCTACCTCCATCTTGGTCCTAAAGTTACTACCATAAAATATTAGGTTTTGTTTAAACTGTGCTTTTCTTCCTAAAAGTTAAATTTACTGCTGCCTGTAAAACTACCTTAAAACTTAATTCCCTATTTAAGAAAAAAGACTTTTATTTAGAAATCTGAAAGTTGAAAACTCTGTGTTCTTTCTTTTCTCTCTTGAATTCAGCCTCAGCAGAGTCTGTGAATGACTTATAGACTGGAATCACCTAGAGGCTTGCCTAGTGGTTGATACTAGCTTCTGGCTAGGACCTTTTTCTAGGTCAGTTGGTCAGAAAACTTCATACAGTATTTCCATGTTTCTTTAGCTTCCTTACACTTGGTGACTAGATTTTAAGAGTGAACATTTTTAGAGAAATAATGAATCAGGAGGAAGATATACCACCTTTTGTAAATTATCTTCAGAAGTCATGTATGTCTCTTCTGATGCATTTTGTTCATGGAGACAGTCACACAGGCCCCATAAGTTCAAGTGGGGAAAAAAATAGACATGAAAGAGTATTCTTTAATGTAATTCTGAAGGTCAGTTTTGCAGCTGTATCCTTCAGATAAATTAGCAGAAAGAAAAAGAGCATGGACACAAAAATGTTAAATTTTATAGCCTTAGAAAAATTAATCAATATGCATTATATATTCTTAAGCAAACACATATTGTTTCTTTGCTTCATCCTGCCCTTAAACTCTCAACTGAAACTAAAATCAATTTGCAGCAATTCAGTATTCCTATTTCATTAGAATGGACATCAAAAAAGGTACATTATGATAGTACTGAAAGTGACTGGGTTCTGTGTCAACCTGTCCCTAAAGTTGTTCTTTCTCAAATTTAACAAACAAGCTCTGATTTGCTAATTTAGTCTCAAAAGACTTCAAGCTAGATTTATGTGAATCCTAACTCAGAGGTGACCGTACTATAAAAAAGTTCCTCTTGTAGACCAATCCTCACAACTATTATTCCCACTACCCACTGCTTCTTGAGTAGTGGTGGGGTGAGGAATAAAGAATTTCCCACACAATCAGGAAGGAAAAGAGGAAAAAGTATTAGTTAAAAAGACAAACCTAAAGGCCACACGAGGAAATTTATTAGGTACCTGACACTGTACCATCATTCCACAGGAGAAAAACTGTAACTATCAGAAATAAGAAGTATCAAAACTGTGTGTATAAAATTATCTATATTTATTTAGAATAATAATCAACAGTTTTTTTCTAGTTCTAGAAAAATTAAAAGTTGCATTGAAATTAATACTAAAGATACAAGTAGTATATGCACCATACAAAATATTCCTAAGCAATATTTATAGTGAATTGAACATTGGAAGGTCAATTCTGAATATGTTTTTTGAACATGTTTGCTCTTCCTTCAAAGGTCGATATCTTCCTTACCTGCCAATATTTGTGTATTCTATCTCTTCACTATGAACATACCATTATGAAACTCTTGTAATGCCTTTAATTCTCAGTACCTACTCCTCACTTTTTATAGTACAAACACATTTCTTTATGTTCTCCTCTGCCTAAACAGAACAATATAAAGTGAATTACGTGTATATAAAATATTTATAGGAAAATACGTCACACACACATATCCCTAATATCCTATGGTAGGAAGCACGGGATTATAATCATTAAAACAAGGAAAACACATGAAACTAGCATCCCAGCATTGCCCAGGAACTTTTCCTGGAGATGCTTCCTAAAATTATGAGGAGAAAGAAGGAACAAAGTCCAGCATGGCAGTTTTCTGAGTTGGTAGCACTGAGATTAAAATTTGAGAAGGTTAAGATAACTTATTTGCAGAAAATAAGGGAGTTTCACAGAGAAATAACTTTAAAAATCTTCATTAATGTACCACGAAGTCTTTTGCTAGTGTCAAGCTGTGCTACTTTGATGAATCATTGTAAGATGAGTCGAAGAATTATTATTTAGACAATAACTGGACAAATAAATTCACACAGAGCTAGAGATGTTTGAGTATTGACCAGGCAGAATGAGGCATTCAGTTTGCATCCTAGGAGAGTCACACCCTTGTAATAGAGTTAAACTAGTCTCAAAGTTAGGCTATTCTCTACCTACTCTAATGAAAGTTAAACAAGGCTAATAATAAGTAAGACTTGAAAGAAAAAGGCTATTCTTTAAGTGCTAAATTCCCTTTAACTCAAACTTTAATCATCCAGAAAGGATGATAGTACAATCCAGATACTTAATAATCTTTATTGTGTAAACTAAACTTTACAATGTCCAGAATCTAGTGAAATTTTACTAAATATCCAAATAAAATGATAATTCATAAACAATAGTAAAAGTAGTTAGAAGAGTGCTTGCTTCGGCAGCACATATACTAAAATTGAAACGATACAGAGAAGATTAGCATGGCCCCTGCACAAAGATGACACACAAATTCATGAAGTGTTACATATTTTTATATAGTCATCTAATCTTTGATAAAGGAGTGAAAACTTACAATGGAATAAGGACAGCTCTTCAATAAGTGGTGCTGGGAAAACTGGATCAAGACTTGCAAAAAAAAAGTGAACCAAGACACCTCCCTCACACCATGCACAGAAACCAACTCAAAATGGATAAAAGACCTAAAACCACAAAATACATAGAGGAAAACTTGGGAAAAACCCTCTATGAGTTACAATTCAGAAATTCATTTCTGGATACATCTATAGCCTACCAAAAAATGAAGGAAAACAAACAACTGGGACTACAGCAAATTAAACAGCTTCTGTACAGCAAAAGAGACAACAGACAAAACAAAAAGAAACCCAATTAAGTGGGAGAAAATTTTTGCCCTCCACAAAAGTGGTAAGGGATTGATAACAAAGATCCATAAGGAACTCATACAACTTAGCAAAAAACAAAGCAAGAAGCCCAGTCAAAAATGGGGAGAGTAACTAAAAAGATACTTCTCCAAAGAGGAAATACAAATAGCCAACAGGCACATGAAAAGCTGCTCAACTCACTAGCAATCAGGGAAATGCAAATCAAAACCACAATGAGATACCATCTCATACCAGCAAGAATGGCCCCTATTAAAAAAAAAAAAAAAAAAAAAAAAAAAGGGCAGCAAATGCTGGCAGGGATATGGAAAGGAACACTTTTACACTGCTGGTGGGAATGTAAACTGGTCCAGCCACTGTGGAAAGCAGTGTGGAGGACCCTCAAACTAATGAAAAGGGAACTACCATTTGACCCAGCAATTGCTCTTCTGGGAATCTACCCAAAGGAGACCTCAATGTGGGTACAAAGGGACACCTGTGCCCAGATATTTATTGCAGAACTATTTATAATTACAAGGACACGAAAGCAACCCAAATGTCCCAAAACAGATTAATGGATGAAAAAGAAGTGGTATATATACACAATGGAATATTACTCACCAATTAAAAATGGCAAATTTGATGATTTTATGATAACATGGATGTACCTATAGGGAATCATAATAGCATAAACAAGTCAGAAAGAAAAAGACAGAATCCAAATGGTTTCACTAAGATATGAGACATAGGAAAAACAAACAAAAGGCCAGGAGGAAAAGTCAAAAGAAGCTAAAAAACAAACTGAACTCACAACTTGGGGGAGGGTGTGGCAGGTGAGGGAGGGAATTATCAGGGAGGGGAGAACCCTGGGGATTAGAAAGATGTGAAATAATTATCTATATAATAAAGTATTTTTAAAAGTAGTTAAAAGAAACAAGGTTAGAGGGAGACACTTTTAATTTTCATATTTTTAACGGAGATAATAACAGTTGTTATAACATTATATATATATATTGGAAATAGGATCATTTTCTGAATGTTACCAGGTAGGGGAACATCTCTTTTAATTTTAATTAATGCGGTTTCTTTGACCCACACACAAGCAGCTACCCAGAGATTAAATTTTTGTTATAAGGATAAGCACAAGGTCTATTCACAAATTAGAAGACAAACTGAAAGAATCTAATAGTGGACACTTACCACGAGTGTCCCGAACAGAAAGGAACCCCACTACTGCTCCTCAGGGAGCTATGTGGGTTTTGCCTCAATCTGATGGTTATGTCCTTGTCTTTGGCCCGGTAGCTGATATGGAGTGAGTTCTGAAACCAACACGAGGTTCGACTTGCTCCCCACCCCATTATCCTCTCTGGATCTTTAGGACAGCTCAGCATGCTATGATGAACTCTGCTCCACCTCCAGTCCCCAACCTTTGAAGACTGGAAGACTGGGAATCCCAAAAGGTTCAACAGCTCTCAGGTCCTTCTTTTCCAAGCAAACTCTCAGTTCGTACTCCAGATGCCCAGTGATAGATCAGCTCTCTTCTCAGCTAATCTCTCAAGCCTCCTCCAAATTCTCCATACCTCAATTCCTGTACCTTTCTCTTTTATCCCCTCCTCCCTGTTCCCACTCCCATCATGAATCCCCATGATGAGATTATCAGTCACACTCTGATTTGACTCAGTTAAGATCCCCTCCCTGGGTCTTAGAGTACCAGCATAGAAATTTAAATCAGCATAACAATGTTGACTAAGCCCTATCCAAGATCCACAGTCTCAAGGCAAGAAAAGAGTTAACCTTCTATCTGACTTCAGGTTATTCCCAACCTCTACATCCCTCAAGCACAGGCAATGGTAATACCCAACTTCCACCAACAGACAACACTGCCCACATTGGGGTACCAGCTTCATGAAGATGTTTGTTACTACACCACACCCACCACCAAGGCACTAAAAGTCCTCTGCCATAAACCCTTGTACCCTTCCTTTTAAGGGGCTGTGGCCCCCAGTACTGGTGTTGATGTATTAAAATAACTATTGTTAGCATTGGTGGGTGGAGACTTGGAGAAATTAAGTTAGGGAAGTTAAGCCTTCTCATGAGAAAAGAGGATTTAAAGGATAGGCGGGGCAGAGATCAAGATAGGGAAAGTACAGAACAGAAGAGAAGGGTAGAGAAGAGAGAAGAGAACAGAAGAGTAGAGAGGAGAACAGAACAGAGAAGGAAGATACAGGAGGAGCAGCAGAGAGACTGGAGGCCTCATAGCTGCTGCTGCCATGTGGGGCAGCAGGGAGGTGAGGAAGCCAAGCTGTGGCCTTTCATTCCCAGCCTGGGCTGGTGGGGAGCCTGGGGAAGCATGTTGGAGAAACTTGTGACCTGTGTGAGTTGTTTTAGAAATGTGGTACTTGAAAACTTGGTTTAATTTCAAAACTGCTAAGCTTGGAAGTCTTCTGGAAAACTGAGGAAAGTTTGCTGTGTTGCCATTTTCAATGTGAGATGTCTGAAGTGCTTGCTGTGTTGCTGTATTGAGTGAGTTTTGCTGATGTTGGGCCACTTTGGAGTTGAAGCTGAAAGAATGCTGGAGTTGAGCCTGTTGGAGAAGAATTGAGCACGGCACCCTGGTCTTCCTCATTGGATTTGAATCTCCTGCTTTTGGAGAAGGATTGATGATGCTATCTTGGCTTCTTCTGGCTTGGAGTGAGTGGAGCTTTCTTTGAAGAAGGAACGGCAGTGCCATCTTAACTCCCTTCTCTGGCTTAAGGTGGGGGCAGCTGCCATTTTGTGGATGCACTGAGCATGTGTGAGCATGCTGAGCATGCTGAGCATGTGTGACTGGAGACTGGATTGTGTGGTAAGATTACTAAAGGTGTTCCCTTGTACCCCTCAGTGACTTTTATTTGCTTTGCCATTTTAATAAGTAAATTTGTTTTTGTCTCCCTTCTTAAAGTTTGATGAGGTTCAAGTTACTTATATTCCCTTTCCTTTTCCTTGCTTTTAGAGATAGATCCATGAAAATATCACTGAAATCTATGTCATGGTTGTTTTACCATTTTTTCTATGTATTTTGTATATCCAGTTCTCTATCCAAGTCTTTTATTTCGAATTATTGTTTGTGATATGAGAAAGTAATCTGTTTTCTTTCTTCTGCAGTAGCTGTTCATTTCTCTCAATGCTATTTTTTTGAAGTCTTCCTTTCTCTATCATATACCATTGACTTTATCATAGGTTAACTGTCCATGTTAAAATGGGTTTATTTCTAAGTTCTTAATTCTACTCCATCTGTATTTTGTTTTTGTTGCTGTTGTTGTTGTTTCAGTACTATATTATTTTAATTATTTTAGCTTTATAGTACACTGTTTGTTCTTAGCTTGTCTCTCCACACTTTACCTTTGGCTACAGATACCTGCAGTTCTGTGTAGAAGCTCTGTGGCCTCACAGATTTTGTATTGAGGTTGAAAATAGGTACAGTCATAAGGGGAAAGAATATAGCTAGGGATTTTAGACAGAGGCAGACCCTTCCTCTCACCAAGATGCTCACAAAAGGAAACACATCACAGCTGTTCATACACACCTGAGGCCTGGAATACTCCAAAATTAGCATTATAGTGCCACCTACTGGAAAAAACTGCAAATGCTAAAAAATCCTGTGGAAGATGAATAAGAAAGATAAATCTTCAGAATGCATGCTTAATAATACAGAAATAGAATGACTAGTGCACAATGAATTTAAAATATCCATCATGGAGAAAATAAATGCGATTCATCAAATGCATTCTGATATAGAACAAAACTTTAATGAAATAAAAAGGAGATATAGAAGCAGAGCACTTCACCAGTAAGAGTGAATAAAGCTATGAAAAAAATATTGAAGCAGAAATGCTGAAATGAAAACCTTAACGAATGAACTTAAAATTTCCAAGGAAAGTATATAACAAGTAGGTTTATTATGAAATTGAAGATAAACTCCAGTAATGATTTAGTTATAAGAACAAAGAAAAATAAAAATTAGGAAAATGAAAAAATGCAACAAAAATTATCAGACTTATTAAAAGAGGAAAAATAGGGATAGTGGGTAAACCAGTGGTTAAGGTAAAGAAATAAGGATTGAAAGCCTATTCAAAGAAATGATGACTGAGAACCCACCAAACCTTGAGAAACAAGTAGTTATAGAAGCCCAGGGAGCTGATAGAAAACCCACATTTTACAAATGCAAAAAGACATACATCAAGACATATTCTTAAAGGTGGTGGGTGAACCCTGAGGATTACAAAGATATGAATTTTATATATAAATTATTTAATATTAAAAAAATAAACATATATTTTTTAAAAAGACATATTCTTAAATGACCAGAAAACAGTGATAAAGAAGAAAAACTGGAGCTTATGAGGGAGACATATATAACATATAAAGGCTCTTTGTTAAAGTTATCATTAGATTTCTCAGCAGAAACTCCTCAGGTTAGGAAAGATTGGAATGATTCTCTTAAAATACAAACGCCACCAACCAAGAATATCATTCATATGGAATGGAGAAATAGTTTTTTTCCTGGTAAACAATGATCAATAGAATTTGCCACCATAAGACCTACCCTATAAAATATTTTGAAAGGAGTTCAACCTGAAAAAATAAAGAGACAAAACCTTGAGCAAGTTCATAAATAGTAATACCAAAAAAAGTCAGCAAGAATAAGATAAAAAAGTGAGAAAAGAAAAGAAAAAAAGGTATGCTTTTTAGTCAAATGATTATAAATTTATACCAGCATTTGCACTTCCCAAGTAAACCATCAACACCTAAATCCTTCTTCAAGGTCTGCTTTTCAGAAAGGCTAGTTAAAGATAGGTACCAGTCTCAGAATACAAGAATGAAAAAAGCTGTTACACTCTACTATTACAAATTCACAAATTCTTTGGACGGTAGTTTTAGTTTTTATTTGACTCCTTAGGTATTTAACAAAGAGAAAAGAAAAAATACACATTACAAAAGACTTATACATGACTGCTATGTCAGATTTACTCAGTATAGCTCCAAAATGCAAAAGTCTAAAAATGTCCAATACTTGGATAGATAAGCAAATTGTGAGATGTTAAGGCAATAAAATATGCCCAGTGATCCAAAATAAATAAATAAATAAAGTGGCTACATCTAATAGCATGACTGAATCTCAGCTCTCAGAAATATAATGCTAAACAAAACAAGTCAGACACAAAAATGTACATTTTGATATGTGAATCTGGTGTAACTATGGCATAGCCAGGGCAAGTCTAGAACAAATACATATATTTGTTAAGTACAAGAGTAATGAGCTCACCAAGAAGGAATATTTTGGATAAATAGAACCCAAGCCAAAATCTCGGGGAAATGTTAATGTTTTACAGGCAAAAGATTTGAACAGACATTTTACACACACACACACACAGAGAGAGAGAGAGAGAGACAGAGAGAGACACACACAGAGAGAGAGAGAACAAATAAGCAAATGCAAAGGTGTTTATCATTAGTTATCAGAGAAATGAAATGGAACTATACAGAGAGCTGACACTACAATCAGATGCCTAATATCTAGTATTGAGTAAAATTACAGTGCCAAGTACTGGAGCATGTAGAGTTTTTCTACCTTTCCCAAAATGATATGATCACTTTGAGAAAGTGGCAATTTTTTATATAGGTAGACATGTATTTATTATATAATTCACTGCTAATCTTAGAAAAATGACAGTTAATTTTTACACAAAGATTTTTACATGAATGTTATTCTGATTTTGTTGATTTTCAACAATTCACATATCCCACAATTGAATATATATACTATGAAATTTCCTGAAATGGAGTAGAGATCAGCAATAAAAAGAAACAAATTACTAACACATATCAAGATGAGTCAATCTCAGAAACTATACTGAGTAAAACAAACTAGATATTGACTCCCAAACTTCACTAAATCAACCCTTGAATCATGGTGAACTATCAGATATACCACAGGATAATTTAAAATTTTGAGGAAAACAAGAACAACTGAACTCCCTGAAAAAAATCTTTTACTAAGTTCTCTATATCTCATTCTTTTTTTGTAGTTCTCCACATCTAATGGAACTGTTAGATATTTCTTTCAGCTTCTGGCATCATGAAAAATTATTGATTCTCCAAGGGTGTTGTGAGCCAAGAAAATTGGGTAATCGTAATCTGAACCCAACACAAGAGTATATATTATATATGATTCTATGTAAGTGAATTCTAGAATAGACTAGTATACAGTGATATAAAGAAGATTAGTGATTGTCTGGGGTTGTGGGCTTGGGGTGGTTTGTTGGAGACACCTTTGGAAAGACAGAGATATTTTACATCTTGACTGAGATGGTAATTGCATGTCGAAATTCAAGGAATTTATGTGCACTTAAAATAGTTGTGTTTTATTGTATATAGTTTATACCTTAGTAATGTTTATTTTAAAACAAAAGATTTTAGAACTTGAAGAAAACATTATTTCAGAGGGTAATAAAATAATTCTAGGAAAATTCTGACACATCCAAAGTCAACAATACCAGAGGAATGAAGAAAAAAAAAAGAGGGCAAAATGCTCTTTGTACTAGGCTATATAAGATCATTTGTAAACAAGGAGTAATAAGAGCAAAAGGTCGATTGTGGTGAATAGAGAAGCAGATGGACAGAGGGGAGCTGGGGGGCAGAGAATGTGTCCTACTTCTAAAAAAACTTGTTTCAGAAAAGATAAAAAGAAACAGCAAAGTCTATGTATTTAAAAATGGCATCTGCTTACTTTATTGTAAATTTTGTACATTTAATAAAAGTTCTACACAGCAAATTTGTTGTCAGTAAGAGGTGTATATCACTCATGTATTTGTAGTAAAGGAAAAGCTGGCTTAGAGAAAATTGCATTCATTTAAGTACTTCAAGCATTATATTAATGCAAAAATCCAAATTGTGGTAAAGAGTTGAAATGTGTTTTTCAATGTCTTACTTTTATTGTGTGTAGAAAAATGGACCGTACTTCCTTGTTCTGGTTCACTTATATCCCATCCAATCATGTCACCTTGTGTTTCTGCATTTAAAAATAAAAGGGAAACTCAGCAGTTCTTTTTCTTTTAACTGCTTCTGTAGCCAGCAGTTGCCGCATTAAAAACTTTAACTTGAAGATTATAAAAATAGTCAAATGCTCCCTTACCAGGTAACTACTTTTGAACCAATTCTCCTTTCAAGGCTGTAGTAAGGTCAAATTAAATGGCTAAAGAAGGATGGGTTATGAGAAAGGGAAAGCTAGTTGACATTCAAGGGGCAAAAGTGCATTGTGTTTGGAATGTTTTGTGTAAATGTTAAACAGTGCCCACATTTAACCACCTGCTTCTTGTTTAGAAGAGTTCAAAAGAACAATTTCAAGCACAATTGAGTAACACTCAAAAGAAAATCAAGTGTAATTTCCTAAGCTGCTGAAGCAAGTGTACTATGAAGGGTTTCTATGAAATGACCATTAGTATTTCTAAACCCAATTTGATTATATTTGAAATTTACTGCACACAGTTCAGTGGCACCTGGATATTTGTTCATGTGGAAATAGAATTATGAATTAGACCTTTCAAAATAATTCTCTCTCTCCCTTCCTGCTCCCCCATGTGTTTAAATTCCCTGGGGCATATTTATGATAAAATTAAGTTAATGAAAGATAAATTCTTTAATAGTATTTAAAAGATGAACTCGTCAATAATCTTTAATTTTTTTCTCTTTTGCTTTGCTTTTTGAAACATATTTAAAAGGAAGGGGAAGCAACATATGAAAACACCTACATTAGACCAACTAAAGAGCTCATTTTTATATTCAATTCCTGCTGTCTCTAAATATTCACCAATTAGGGTAGATAGATTATGGTGATATTATCAGATATCTTTGATTAAATCACCAAAGAAGGTAACTTTTTACTGCTTTTATTTTTTTATTTTTTCTAAAACTATACAGTTTATTTCAGGCTTAAAACATATATATAAAAGAAAATTAAGATACAACAAGATATCAATATACAAATTAGGATACAAAAAGATATCAATATGACAAATATTACAAGTTTTAAAGCTTTAAGACAACTTGAAATTTGGATACAATAATAGTAACAAATGGGGGTGTTCTCCAATATCCTACTTAGAAATTTTTTTTTAAATAATTAAAAAATGTTTTGTGGGAAGAAAGCAAGTTGCATAGATAGGTATACATATTACAATATCATAATTACAAAATTGTAACCATGCAAAATAATAAATTATTTATTGATGTGTGATTTAAAAGTTTCAAATACCACTGGAATAACAAAGATCAAATCCAGTGTACTGATTATTATTTCTGGGAATGTATAATGGGGAATAGGATAGAAGAGCTATCCACAGAGAATATCAACTATCTCTGTGATGGTTGTTGTTTTTTTTTATTTGCATATATATGTGTATTTATATTTATATTACACTATTGCATTATTGTGTACCCTGGGGCTTTCCCACTTCGATAATATCTGTTAACCATCCTAATCTTTTGTGCCCTTCACCTCTCTTGCCTTCTTCCCTCTCCTCCTCTCTTGCTCTGTTGTTCAGTGCCATTGGTTGTTTTTATTTTTTCTTATTTGTTTGTTTTCCCCTATATCCATCATATAAGTGAGACCATTCTGTGTTTCTCTTTTTCTTTTTGGCTTATTTCTGCTAATATGTCTTTCTAGTTCCATCCATGTTGCTGTGAATGACGTTTGTCCTCCTTGATTGATGCGTAGTATTCCATCGTGTATATATACCACATTTTTTTAGCCAGTCATCGATTTTGGGGCATTTGGTTTGTTTTCAAATCTTGGCAACTGTAAACATAGTGCAAATAACATGCGTGTACAGGTGTCCTTTTGAATTAGTGTTTTCTGTCCTCTGGGTAGATTCCCAGTAGTGGGATTGCTGGGTCAAATGGTAATTCCACTTTCAATTGTTTGAGGGTTCTCCACACAGTCTTTCATAGTGACTGGACCAGTTTGCACTCCCACCAGCAGTGTAAGAGAGTTCCTTTATCTCCACATCCGTGCCAACACTTGTTGTTGTCTGTTTTATTTATATGGGCCATTCTTAATGGTGTAAGGTATCTCAATTTGGTTTTAATTTGCATTTCCCTGATTATTAGTGATGTGGAGCATTCTTTCATATGCCTATTAGCCATCTGTATATCCTCTTTGGTGAAATGTCTTTTTAGTTCTCCCCATTTTTTGACTGGGTTTTTTGCTTTGTTTTTGTTGAACTGTAGGAACTCTTTGTGGATCTTGGTTATCAGACCCTTGTCATCTACTATGAACATCTTTATGCTTTTATTAAATACCAACTTCCTATTACTATTACTTAAAAACCTTCTGCCTCCTTCAAAGGCAGGTTCTAGGGTAAATACTGTCATCTGAACTTTACATAAACTCCTTTCTATTTCTGTAGGTTACTCACTGCATTGATCAATCCTGCCTTTGTCTTAGACAATTTTCCTACAAAAACTACTTCACACTGTTCAATTTATATAAATATTCCCCTTACAAAAGTGTCAACTCATTACTTTTCCTCAATCTTCCAGCTTTACTCAGACCTCATTTGTATGTCTTTGTTATCATTTAATACTTGTACCTACACTTAGCCTTAATAATTTCCTTGTGACACCTCTTATTACCAGCTTCTCAGTTTAGCTAGCTATTCATGTACGTAGTCTTCCTAAATAAATTATCTTCTTAAACATGTTGTTTTCTGTTTGTTTGTTTGTTTTCAGCATCACCTACAACTTTTTTTTTTTTTTTTTTTTTTTTTTTTTTTGAGGCTAGGTCTCGCTTTTTTGCCTGTAGAACCACAGGTTCACATTGCTGGTGGTACCACGGACTGAAGCAATCCCCAGCCTCAGCTTCCCAGGTAGCGAGAATTACAGGCACACGCCACCACACCCAGCTATTTTTTGGGACTAGGTCTTGCTGTGTTTCCCAGGGTGGGACTCGAACCACAATCCCCAGACCCCGCCACAACTCCATAAGCTGTTGCTTACAAGCACATGCCACTGTGCCTGGCCCAGAATTTTAACATTTTAATCACAGATTTTGTTAGATGTTTTCTTACAACTTTATTAGATGTTGTATTAGCCAAAATAATGTTAGATAAGAAAGTGTTTTATTAAATGGATTTTTTAAAGTAATGGAGTCCAAATTTTAATAAATGTCCTTAACCTCAATTTGTCTATTTCTCTAAATATAATAGAGTATTTCTTTAAAATTTCATTTCTTGTATGCCTCATAGCATAACTTGAATTTAGCAATTCTTTGATTGTCTGGAATTTATCCTAAGGAAAAAAAGTTGCTATGTGATTTAAATTCACTCATTAGGTAAATTAATCAGTAAAAATGTTCACCAACTTTTGCACACACTGGTTTTTAAAATCAAAATATTGAAAAGTTATTACACAATTACAACTGTAGAAAAATTCTGTAATGCTGCTGAACTAAACCATTTGTTTTATTTTGTGCATAGGTTTCATAGCCTATAGTGATGTAAAATATATTGCCTTTTTAACTCCAGGAATAGTCTAATGATACAATCATATGTGAATCTAACTTAGTGGTTGTTAAGCAGGAATATTTGACTTGTGTATTTGATTAACCACTTAATGCACAATTATGAGGATACTTAACAAAATTCTTCCGAAATGGGGGGAGAGGAAGATGAAGAAGCAAAAAACCTGTGAACATATTAGTAAAGCTAATGCAGGTTTGTGTCACTTATGCCAAGTTCTAGAAAATATCAACTTTGTAGATTTGGATATATGAACCAAACAATCTCATTTCATTTTGGAACAGCTACTACGAATTTGGCTAAACTCTTCTTGATTGGTTTTACAGCTATTATTAAGGGTTCAGCACAGATATTTATAGTAGGAGACAGTGATTTCCATAGAGTATTACTGTGCAAAGCAATATATTACTCATAATATTTTAAAACTACATCTTAAACTTAAGTGAAATGATTCCTAATGCTGGTACTCAAACTTTTAGTCACAGTGACACTCTAAACTATAAGGTATGTGACACAATATAAATCCACTTAATGGGAAGTGCTATAAAGAAAAATAAAATAAGCTAAGTGTATAGCTAAGTGTATAATGAGAAAGAGTAGTGGGTAAGGCATGTTTGGTGTGATGGTTTTGGAACAGAAGCTCAACTATACTAAAGTGTCTCTTTACAGGAAAAAAGGAAGCAAATTCCACTGCAGTTAACCTTTACATTTTCCAACCATCATTATATATTACATGCAATTAAAAACATAATTGTACAGAAACCAAAATATGGCACATTATATTTTTATTTAAAATAGAGTTATATATGCTTCACAGAAACAAGTGCAAGGAGTGCTTAATATCTTTGCCAATTTACAAAAACAATACAGTTTCAGAAAATGCGTACATAAAAATATAACATTTAGGCTGATAAATACATACCTGGAGGCAGCTGCAAGTTATGCAATAATATTAAAAAGCTTTGAAATAAATATTTTTATGACTTGCTGTTGGTAAAGTTAAACATTTGGTTTGAAGGCTATCACCGAGTTCTTAGTAAATTCTAAAATACTGTTATTTCTAAATAAATAAATATATATCCATATATATTTTTTACTATAAAATACACATTGCCACAGACTGAAAAGTAATTAAATATCTGAAGATCATTCATTTCTCTTTGGAATTTGAAATTCTCTTCAGCTTCAACAATCAAATTGCTGCTACTAAAATGACCACCTACATATTATTTTTATATAATTTACTATACAATTCTTAAAACTTAATTTTCACATTAGATATGTGTGTATTCATTTGTGCCTGTCTATTGAAAGGTAATACCTTTTTGCATACTTAGAATATTAGCAATATCAGCTAGCTTACAATTAGTCTTTATAACGGTGATTCTTTTCACAGTAGTTCAAGAGTTCAAGGCATATTTTGCAATGTCAAATTGCAACGGTTTTGACATTTGTAATATGTTCTTAGGTATAAGAAAAGTTACACTACCAAAAGAAAAGTATAATTAATATTAATACTTTGAAAGTCAATCCAAATTCTTTTTTTGAGATCTGAATCTAATTTTCTGTTTTTAGGACATTTTAAAACCTGAAGCACAAATTAAGTTTGAATAATTTTCTCTACTCTAAAATCAGAAGAGTAGAAGAGTTTGCCACTAGTCATTGTGGAAATGAAGTAGAATTTAACATTTTGGCTCAGATATCCTTGTTTTATATAAAAAGAAAAAAAATGGATTTAAAAAATATATTAAATTACTAGTGTTTAGTCTTGGAGGAATATAGATATTGATAAATCTCACTCTAGGCTAACTAAGTTAGTTAGAACTTAGACACATGATTGATTGCAAAGTCATTGACAAGGTTTGTACTTAAAATGAAAACAGTGGAGATAACAAAGTTAGGGTTCTTGTGCTTTGCTTCAGACTGTCAGGTTTATAAAATCTAAGCAATAGGAAAAGTATGCAACCTCTTTTCCTTTATCATTTAATGCTAAGATAAAAATCTAAAGATTTTTTCCTAAGTTCTGTCTTTAATTTGAGTATGTTGATAATCATTTGGAAATATTATTTTCTGAAGATATATAAACATGATTATTTTATAAAGCTATATAGGCATATATAGTTTTCTGTAAGATAAAAAAATATTTGAGTTGAGAAACTAATTACAGTTTAGATTTCATTTTCTACTTGCCCCTTAGCTGAGAGTATTTGTGCAAAGCATAATCTGCCCAGCTGAGTCTCATGATATTCAGTGTAAGGCTAACCTCCTAGTACATTCAGAGTTGTAATGGCTGTTATATCCAAGTTCTTGTAGCCAAGGTAAAAATATAGTTAAAACTGTTAAAACCCTGCAGCCAGGGCAAAATCTAATTAAAACTGCTAGATTTGGTGAGAAAAAATTGTAGGGTTATATGAAACTGATCAGAAAATATAGTCGTATCTGAAAATATTAAAATCTAACATGAGACAGAGTTTATTTATATTCTCCCAAATGATGTACTAAACTACAAATGAACTAAAAAGTATCCTGATCATTTTTAATAGAGAGATTTTAAAATAGAGATTATTCAACTTTGTTTTAATACTTTCTCTTTATCAATATGGTCCAATAGCTTAATTTAAAAAGATGGTCAAAATACAACAGAGCAATTATATGAAACATAATTCTGTATAGTAATTGTGGATATAAATTTAACTGGCACATTATAAGACATATCTCTCACACTCTGTCCAGGTGATCATTTCTTGAGTAGAATTAAGCATTTTAGGTAAAAGTAAATGTTTCTCATATGTTAAAGCATAGGGGGGAACTAATGGTGGAGGATTGTGTGTATGGCAATATGTATCTGAAGAGGTGTAAACCTAGACCCCTAAAACATATTCAGTGTTGTAAACCAATGTTGTCTCAGTAAAAATAATTCCATGCAAAAGATGTAAGTAGACAATATAAAATATCAAGTGCCATTCCCCAATTATTAAAAAGCATTAAACTGATGTTAAATTTAAAAGAAAGTCATTGCTGACATACAAATACTCTATACAATGCCAAATTAAAAATTACTGGAGAAGGCATGAGGTGAAATCTTTCATATGGTAGTGTGGGAAAAGCTTGCTAAGAATTTCACCATCTAGCAATCTGGACAGGGGTTAGAACTCATGATGGAAGAACAGGAATCATGGAGTGATTTGGGGCTGATGAAATCTGACAAATTTTTTTTAATATGCCTATAAGAAAATGAATGCCAAAGATAAAGTAATAAGCTAAGAAAACTAAAGAAAAATTGAAAAGTTAATATGTCCCAAGTTTAACTACCAAGTCATTTTTCACTCCTATTCCAATGCATAAAGAGAACAAACAATACTTACAAAGAATAGGAGATAGGGAAGAATCATAAAATGTCCCTTCATATTTTGCCTAAAAAATTTATGTTCTCGCAATTCCTAAATTCTATTCAGTATCCCACTGATTGCCTTCCTAGTCTGACAATGAGTTTAACTTCCTTAACCTACTTTAATTTTTCTCATTGACCTCTCCCTGAGTAATCTATTAGAAATGAAATGTAAAATTTGTCATCATCACTAAATGATACATTGTTTTAGTGTACTTTTAAGAAAGATTTAGATGCTTGACAATTTAGTTTTAATGACTAAATGTTGGATATGTTTGGGCATATGGTAGGTGTCACCTCTGGGTTCTCATATCAGATCTACTAATAACTAGCTCTACTAATAATCTCTGACACTTGGGTTCTTCTATAAAATATGAGAAATGAAATCTCTGAATTCCTTTCCAATTCCCAAATTCAAGTTTTTGTTTTTGTCTGTGATGCATCTAAAATAGTGTAGACTACCAAGGAATTCTCTCTTATTAAAGAACGCTAACTCCTAGAACAAGATAAATGATAGTTATTATTTTAAATAGTTATTGGAGGTAATTTTGGGGAAAAAATGAGTGAACATTTTTAAGATACTGAAAAAAATCTTAAAATATAGAAGAAAAATTAGTGGGGAAAAATCAAATAAAACTCTGATTTTTTTTTCTGGAATTGGGTTAAAATGCTGACTTTTATGTCCCAGTGAAATTTTCAAATTCCAATGGACTTTTTCTATTTAGAAAAAGCCCTTAAGAGTAAAGAGATTAGTCTTCACTAAATAGTGCATAGAGTCCGTACAAGTATTAACTATGGAGAGAACTAGAACAAATTCATTGTCAAACACAGAAGTAGAATGTTTCATAAAATAAAAGATATTTAAAACATACTCAAAAACTACCAAACACCACTTTAAAATATTGAAATATTGATATTTAAGCATTTCCAAGTAACTTAAAGTGTTAGATTTGTAAGTTATTATTTAAAGAACTGATTGTTGAAAATGCTGACTTTACGCATTTGCTGCTTTTACTTTAGTAATTTCCTGATGGGAAATGAAATATCCATACTTGAACAAAATTTATTTAACAAAATAGATTTGCATCTTTAATCTAAATAAGTAACCATAACTCCCTCCTCACAGATAATTTGCTAAGTAGGTTCCCTGGAACTTTTAGAATCTTAAGATAGCCCTGAGATTTCTGCCCCAGTAAGTCAACATGGTAGCAAATCCAGCACAGTAAAAGTAGTCTTGTTTCTTTTGCTTAATAAATTCTCTATAACATATATATTAAAAATAATAAATTACGATAGAACTTCTAATGAATCTATTGTCGATTTTCACTTTAAACAAAAAGCTGATTTTGAATTCTTTAGACACTGCAATCAAGTTACTATTTTCATACAATCATGGAAATTTAAAATTCAAAGTTAATTGAAAGTATAAAGATGAAAAGCAAGTGCTATGCCTAAAATAGTGCATGACACAGTCATGTTTCACTTAACTTTCAAGTCAGAACATAAATTAAGATTCTAGATGTGACATGCCAAATATTTTAGACATAGAAGAAAGCACACAAAAAGATCTACAACTTAAAGGCAACAAGTTCATGCTGTAATATTGACAAGTAATGTTATTTTATCAAGCTTTGTATCATACCCAGAGCCAAAATATTTAAAAGGATTAAAGAGCACTGATATATTTTGAGTCTAGGGAAAATATGATTTTTTTTTTGCTTATAACACAAATCAGAAGAAATAAATATTACACATGGTCTCCAACAAAAACAAGTAACAAAGTTTACCAGTATATGTACATACAGTGAAGTTGCCTTATGCTCTTAGCTTTGTCCTGTTTTTGTCAGTATTTTCTATTCATTCTCAAGTTAAGATTTAAGAAAAAATGAGAACTTTGAAAATCTTTTCTTAGTCACTTTTGTCAGTCTACCCTTTAAAAAAGTATTCTTGGTAATTGAAATAGGAGATTTCAATTAGTAATTAGAGTTAACTGATAAAAAATAAGAAAAAAAATCTCAAAATGTAAAGTTGAATCAATAAAAATATGGAATTATACTTGCCATCCTCAAACCAACCATAAAACATAATGACAAGGAAAACTGAGATGTGAAAGCATGTTCTCAACAGTTAAATAAGTATATTCATCCCATGTAAGTGAATAAAACAGGAATTATTCTTAACTCTTTGAAACTATAATAGTACAACCATAGTAAATAAATAATTTCATCCTGACATCCACAGAAATTATAATGAGATATCAGTTACAAACAAGATTACTCCATTCTCTTAAGCTGTTTATAATCACTTCACATAATATTGTTTTAAAACTGATTATATAATTTAGTTTGGAAAAATCAAATAAAGACACTTTCCAAATGTGTGGCAAATTGAAAGCAATTTTTGAAATTCATTGTCATATAGAATTCAAGACATCCTGCTTTGTATTATATCCATTTGTCAATTTACTTTCTTCCTTTCACACCTACATCCTTGTTTCCATTCCTAATTAGACTTCAAACTTCCTGAGTACAGAACCTATCCACTTTTTAATTTCTCTATAGTACCCAATATCATGACAAGGAAAATATGGGGTGCTCTGTGATTATTTAGTGAATGGATAACAGCATAGATGAGGAAGTATATGAAAATCAGACAGCAGAATTTTGCCTCTAATGTCTTTATCCAGTTAAATGGAGATTATTTCAGTAACATACTTCTATAACAAAATGAAGAACAATCACTAGATTGTGATGCATAGGTATATCCTTCACAGTACTATTTCCCAAATTGTGCTTTGTGAAACACTAAATATGGTATAGCAAAAGGTTTCCATTATTCTTAATAAGAGTTCCATGATGTAATAATTGAGAAATCTACTTCAACAAAATTCAAGTAATATTTTTTAACTATAAGACTCTTCAAAGTACATGATGCTAATGTGCAGTATCATTTTCTGAGAATATAAAAGAAAGATCATCTTTGGATCTTTGGATCATCTTAACAGAAGTATATTCTAAGGAACAGACTTAGGAAACAATGCATTAGAACAGTAAAAGGTACCATGTTAAATCTCCTTCATGGAAGCAGAATGATTGATTTGAAGGAAATAGTTAATGTTCCATGTATAGAATTCATCTCTTGTTTTAGCAGGTAGTAGAATAAAGGCAAAATAAGCATTCTGATTCTACTTGCTTATTTTGAAAGGGTAGGGGAATGTCTGTTTAGTGACTGATACCTTCTTGTCAGGCTTGGTTGTTAAACTTCATCTAATATCTAAATTTTTTCTCAAAATATCTCCAAGTTTCTTCTTCCTTTTCTACTTCTAAATGTATTTGTCTGAAAGTAGCAGGAACCTCTGAAATGTATTTGAAAAAATTTCTGAGAAAGACTCTTTTCACCTGGTTACTCTCTGGAAGAGTAACACATGTCAGTATATGTTCAATATGTCAAAAAAAAATCCTCATCTGAAAAATAGGATGGTCATGAAATTTCTGTAAGGACAATATCAACAGATATTGCCCTTAGAGTTCATCTAGGTTCATTATGTTTGGGCAAAATAACTCAATTTGTCTTTTTCTTGACTAAACCACAAATACCATCATGAAAATTAAAGTTCTGCATAGGGAAAAAAGTACTCTGTGAAGTAAAGAAACAGCAGAAAGCTAGTTAATGCTGTAGTGTGGATTATCATTAGATTTAGACTTTGTGCTAACTCTATTACTAGCTGCTGACTTTGGGACATTTCTCAGTATTTTGAGATGTTCTTCTCATTTACAAATGAGAAGAAATAACATTTCAGTTGAATTTCCAACTATTTGTTGCAGGCAGGGGTTGTTTCAGTGTTGCATTATGAAGAGTAGGGGAGACCAAGGAAGTAGACTTGCTTCCATCTTCAACCAAGCATCTTCATTGTCACATGCTTAATATAGTAAATTTCAGATCAGTATTTAATGTTTAAATATCCTGCTTAATCAGAAAATAGAAAAAACTATGGATTATATAATTATTAAAGTTCTGTTCAGATAACATACTCTCATATTTTTGATGAATGTTTTCATCTCAGAAAACAATGCTTTTACTTTTTTCCTATTCATTCAAGTGCTCTTGATTCAAGTAAAATAAAACCTTAGTGACTATTTTTACATAGCTTATTATACACTTTTGTAATATCTTTCTTATTAAATAAAAAGATGAGTTGATATTTTCCTCTCCAAAATAAAATTAAAACACCATGGAGATTGGATAAAATTAACTCCTGCCCATGCTTGACTTGAGAGATTTTTTTCATGCTGCCTTTGGACACTTAAATACTGTAATACAATCTTTTTGAGGTAGAAAAAAAACAAAAAAGCAAAAACATTCACATAAAGAGGAAAAGCAGGAAATAAAACTGTGAGAATTAGCTTCTTAAACACAATTGTCATCGTTAAGCTTTGCAGTCTTCTTTGACACAAAGTTGAGAAATTGTCTTCTTAATACGAAGGGCAGTGAGACGGGCTGCCCCATTGGCATACCAACACTCACGCATTATTCTCCCCATAATTCTGAGTGCCTTTAAGAGAGAAAGATATAAAAGATGTTAGCTACTTTATATGCTAAAGACAAGCAAGACAGTAATAATTATGATAGTAACTTCTCAGGAGACAAGGAATCTCTGAAGGTACTAGAAATGTTCTAGTTTTCTTTTTTTTTTTTCAACTTGGTAGTGAATTTACTGGCTTTCATTTCATATTATACTTAAAAGTTTAAGTGTATATTCTTTTATATATTGAAATTAATATTAAAAAACCAATCTGAATTTGGTTTTAAATGTTTCAAATTCTGCTTCTAAAATAAATATGTAGTAAGGTATCTACACAATACAGAAATACCAAGACAAATCTTGCCTTAAAATATTTAAAAAAAAAATTGAAATATGTAGAAGGGAAAAGATAAGGTAAAAAACTAATTCATATAAAATAATCCCTATGACAAAGTCCAAGTAAAAGATATCATTAAGACTTCAAGCATTTTACTTAAGTAAGGTAAAAGATAAATAGTAATAACTGGGAGAGGAGACATTAAAGCATTAAATAGCTCTGGAACTAGTTAGATAGCTAGTAGTCCTCTCCTACCTTCCCTTTTTTCCATGTGAGAGTTAAAAACTTTTCAGTCTTGACATAAAACTAAAGCATTACAATAACCTATCATGTGTTCTGCTACCTAATGCTTACTAGATGTGTTGTTGGGGATGAGATAAACAATAATAGTCCTTGCCTTGTGCAAGCCTTTCTGATGAGAGAATAAGCTTAAACTAGCAGGTTAGGGAATAGAAATTTTTTGCTGATGATAAGGATTAATGTGTAATCCTCTGTGGCACAGACAGTGACCACCCATTGAATATGCCTGCATTGTCTCATAATTTCCGATCCCTTTGCAATTCAGTGTTATTTTGTTACTAGTTCTGGTCTATGAATCATGAGTGGAGTGATATGTGTCACTTGGTGCCAAAGAATTAAAAAGTCAGTATGTAGCTCTCCATCTAGCCTCCCTTCCCCTAACCTAGATACCTAAAGACTAATAGCAGTACCCCAAGATGAAGGTCACCAGGAATTTGATCACTTGTGTTCACTTCAGGGAACACAGATACCACTGAATGTTCCCTGACCTGCACAGGATTTTGCATAGCAAGATAAAGCTTTGTTGTGTAGTTACTGGGGTTTTAGGACTTGATACTGCCACATAAACTAGGATTATACACAATGGAATATTGCTCATCAATTAAAAATGACAAATTTGATGATTTTATGATAATGTGGATGTACTTAGAAGAAATCATATTAGCAGAAAAAAGTCAAAAAGAAAAAGAAACCAATGGTTTCACTATTATATGGGATATAGGGAAAAAATAAGCAAAATCCATGAAGAAAAGTCAAAACAAGCTAACTACCAAACTGAAGCACACAACTTGGGGCAGGGGAAAAGGAGGGGGAACGGTGGGGGGAGCTGAATCCCTGGGATTACAAAGATGTGATATATATAAATAAATTTTTAAAAATAAAATAAACTAGGATTATGTATTCATACAGCTGAAGGCAGTAAAATCCTCCTGAAGACTTAAACAAAGACCTATAACTGCATAAACAGATGGGATGTCTAGATTAAGACAGAAGAATTATATGGTCTCTGAAAATTCTCATTGATATCTACCCCAAAAACAAAATAGGAAAAAATATGTAAGATCATAGCCTTACTTCACAGCTTTGCCACTGGTTTGGAATATTTGGTCGAAATTTCTGGTCACAAACAACCTTCTTCATTTCCTCTATTGAAGGATCTGAAGGCACCATGTCATAATAAGGCAACTGATATTCCTCAACAATTCCTATAAGAAATTTGCATAATAAGTTTCCCTGTATGAATGATAAAGATGCTTATGATTATGATATCAATTAAGTCCTCTAGTCACAGAGTGGCACCTGGAAAAGTCAAGTTTTAAGAAAATAGTATTTTACTGTCAAACCAAGGCTATAAGTAAAACAGTTATTTGAAGTTATGTTTGCAAAATTAGTTTTATAAAAATTTATATAATTTTGGTAGTTATAGATTAGATGTAGATAACATCAAGATATAGAAATACTAAGACAAAATGTATATAAATTTATATATTATATAATTTTATGTAATCATATAATATGTAATTATATATTAATGAATTACATTTTTGTAATTTTAATAATTATATAAGCAATACTTATATTGGAAAGATATATCAATATTGATTTAAAAGCTATTATAAATTTGAAAGTATGCCTAACTTGCTTATTTGTGAAATTTATAGTACTCTCTCATTTCTCTGTGAATGAAATACATTGCTCCATAGAATAATTTTTTTTAAATAAAACAACTATCTTTTTTAAAAAATTATTAGGCAATCTTTAAAAAGATTCATATATTCAGATTTAAGGACTACTATACCGGAGAATGTTCCAGAAAAGCAGGTTAAAGTAGGTAAAGATGGGCAGTTCAACATGAAGGTTAATATTTAAAGTCTCAAATATAAATAAGCAGTTTAAAGTAGGTAAAGATGGGCAGTTCAACATGAAGGTTCATATTTAAAGTCTCAAATATAAATAAAGGACAAAAGGTCAAATAATAATCTTAATTATCAGAATATTGCTTAAATTTAATGATTTCCTTATAAAAGTCATCTGAATTAACTACAGTTCTTTTAATGGAAATGTGTCATAACACAGATAAAAATCATGTTAATTAATTACTGATTTGAGCATTGAAGGAAATTTAAGGACAAAAAAACCCAAAAGCAAATCTAGACAAGTGTAAATATGAATCTTAAAAAATTAGGTAAGCTAATTTCAAAATAAATAAAATTTTTAAAATAACAAAAAAAGTGTTTGAATTATGCTATTTACCAAGAGCAAGGGTAAGCCCTTTAATGGCTTAATTATTTCTCAGAACCACTCAGTAAAGAATTTAACACATTGTCCCTAATTCACAGAACAAGGAAACACAGGCAAAGTATGCCATAACTTTGCTCAAGGAATACAACTAACCTCTTACAAAACAAAATAAGGAAAATTTAAAATGATGTACCAAAGAAATTACTATGAAAATCAGAATTATCAAAACTGTCACCCCCATCTAAGCAGTAATTACAATATAAAAATCTACATTATATGTAGAACCTGGATCTTTTGCCCCCTGGGAATGTATCTTCAAAATGTTTCCTCTTAAATATTAGGAGGTATTCTTACAATCTTCAGAAATGATTTAGTATAGTGCTTAGGAAAAAAGACTAAAAAAATCATCATTTTATATTCAGAATATCAAAGAAAGACAAGCATAAACATTACTTTCAAAATCTTACCTCCAATTGAACACCTTCTAGCTATTTCCCAGTAAACCAGACCAACAGAATAGATGTCAGCACGTTTGAACGACTCAAAGATATTCACATTCATTGTATCATCAAGCATTTCAGGAGCCATATACCTTCAAAAACATGCATATTTCAGATTCTGTGTATGATTTTTATAGCAGTCTAGTAAAACACATTCTTATATCCTGACACAAAATACAAATTAAGATAACATATCAGTTTTGCAGGTAGTTCTGAGCCACTACCATGGAATAAAATTAAGTATTACAGCTGTTGACTCTAGAGGTCATTCTTCTTGGTGTTAGAGCCTGTGTGTCAAGAGTCAAATGCTTGGAAAGTACAAGTCAGGCGAAAATTGAGTAAGCAAAGCACTCAGTAGATGAGATAAACCACAATTTCCAGCTGTGTTTTTTTGCATGGAAAGCTGCTTGAGGGCAAAGATTGTTTTATTTGCTGTGGTGTGTCCAGTACTTCAATAATGTGTTTTGCATAATCACACAAATATTCTATGAAAACTTTATGTCTCTAAATAGAGCTCTATGAATATATACAGATAGACATGTGTATATGGGAGTTTACATATAATATATAGTTTTCAATAAATATATATAAGCTCTAAAATATTTATACATCTTGCATACTGACCACAAGAAACGTATTGGCTTGATAAAACAGGACTAAATTGAAGAAAACACATTCCACGGGTCCTGATTGAATCTATCCAGGGAAATCTTGAGGATTTCTCTGAAATGAGGATTCAACACACTTCCAAACTCTTAAGAGTTTTTAGATCTTCTGAAGGAATTCAGCATCCAAGACTTCCCTAATCGAACCTAATACTGGGAAAGTTTTATAGGTAAAAGAAGAAAAGTCCTTTTGGAATGTGCAGTGTGAATAAACCATCGTGAAGTGTTCCTGGGGCCTCATTAAAAGTCTCCCAGGGAAGTAAGTAAAGGACTCAGAGGAACTAGCCTGAAATCTCAAATATGGTTCAGAGGTCAACTATGCCAGCTTAGAAATTCTCTATTCTCAAGGGCTTTTGAAAACTTTAGGAAAAAATGTTTCAGTTGTTTTTCATTTCAAGGTCAAGAACCCTGGAACTATGCCAGCGTAGCACAGAGCCTGAAATTCAAATAGAAAGAAATGGAAGTGTACTGACCATATGGCCATAACAAGAAAAACACCATAAATTCCATTGCTTGTGATTGTCCTGATACACATGTAGCACACTGTTTATGTCATGTTTGTTCCTAATTTTCAGAAATTCTCTTCCTTGTAAATGGGCGTTGTAGTTGTCTCCAAACTCACATATCCTTAATACACACCAATTTGTGATTTAAGATTTAAGGATAAGCACAGCTATAGTTAAATACATACACTGCTACATAATATTTTTAAATATTAAGGGAATAGAGAGCCTCTATCTGTACTTCTTTTTTAGAGTCCCTCATGTATCAACACCCATAGATTGACTGTATCTTTTGTTTAAAACATGAACATATAGAACTAGTATGAGGTTCAGTGCATTTAGGAGGTATGAAAACTTAGAATCAGCTATATATATTGTTGACACTCTTTCCCTTCTATTTGTAGTAAAACATATTCTCAGAATGTGATACACTAAAAAATAATTAAATATCCTTTCTTCCACCATTAACTCTACTAGACTGCTCACCCAAATGACTGCAACCAAAATGCCAACTTCCTTATTTTATACCCTTTGTGATACTGGCTTCTTACTGACCTAGAAAAATTTCTTGTTCTCTTAGGTCTAAATATTTCCTATTTGGAAGTGTCTCCCACCACATACACAGACACACACACACACACACACACACACACACACACCCTAAGAATTCATGTTTATGGGACAGCCATAAGTCTTAGTCTATTCCAAAGTAAGTAAGTTATCTTACCTTTTGGTTCCTACTTTAGGATTCTGAGGTATGTCAATAGTGTTCAATATTGAATCATGCTTCACAGCCAGTCCTAAGTCTGCTATAGCACAAGTTTCACTTTTTTTTACTAAGATATTCTTTGATTTTATATCTCGATGTGCAATAGCAGGTTTGCCTATGAACAAGAAAAGCACACTCATTTTTTTTGTTACTAAATATCAAATCTCCAATAAGAATCATTTTGAACACTTGACTCAAATGTCACCTCCTTCAGAGGTCTTCCCTGACCTCTCATTCTGTATCCCAAGTCATTCTCCATCTGAGTATCCAATCTGGCATTTTTCATAATTCTTACCACTACCTAAGTGATCTTATTTATTCATATGCATGCTTTATTATCTATTTCTTTCAACCAGACTGTAAGTTGCATATGAGCAATAAGTATCTAACTCATCAGTGTGGCTCCTAGACTTGGAGCACTAGATGGCTTAATGAGGATTGAGAGTCATTGATGAATTTTTGTTGAATAAGTTGAAAAATAATTAGTAGTGCTAAGTCCACGTAAGATATAGCAATATTAGAATAGCAAATATTCTCTTATTAAGCAAGTTTCATACTATTACTGCTCTTGATCAATAGTTCACTGGTGTGGTCCAAAGATCCTGTTTTTTAGCTCCATATCTTGTGATGTTACCAGTTTTCACATACTTCAGCAGAATAAAATTAAAATCATCTCCAATGATTTTAATTCTCAAAGGTGAGCATTTATTTTATGTGTATTCTGATGGAATATTATTCAACACTCAAAACGGACAAATTTGATGCATTTGTGATGGAGCTGGAAAGAATCATGTTAGTGGAAATAAACCAGAAAGAAAAGATAACTACTGGATGATCTCACCTATATTCAGGATATAGGGAGAACTAACAAACAAAAGTAAAAAAAAATATTAAAACTAAACTGACAGCAGAACTAAAGCATAAAGCAAGGGAGGGAGAGGTTGGGGGAAGAAAGGACACAGGAGATTGGGATGGTAGTTTATGGGTGACAGGGGGTGGGATAACCTTGGAGTGTACAATGATGTGAAATATGTGTATATATGTAATCAAAAAAGAAAGTCAAAAAACAAAGTATGTATATTCTTCAAATATGCATTTGACAGAAAAAAGATCTCAGCGGTATAAAATGCTAAATGACAAAGACTGAACCAGGAAGAATTTAAAAAATAAAAATATGCAAAAGGATGAGTCTATAGTCATAAGTTTTGCCCTATTACAATACATTCAGCCTTATGAAATTAATACTAAAATACAATCTAGTCTCATACACAAAAAGAAAAATAACACAAAAGAAATGTACATACCTTGTGTACCAACAATTTCCATATGAAGATGTGCCAGACCACTGGCTATTGAAAGTGCCAATTTGATCATCCCAGCCACTGTCACTATGTTTCTATTCAAATAGTCATATAGGGAGCCTTGTTCATGATATTCAGAAACAAGCCAAAGTTGTGTCCAAGTTCCATTATCTAAGAAAAAAAAATAATTTTGATCTGTAAATACAAGTTGAGAGAGAAAGAAAAAACTTACAACAATCATTAGTGTTTGAAGTATAATCTATATTGTTGACAAAATTAAATCCCCCTCCATGATAATCATGATAATACTGTTTAGTACTCAGTCTTACTTAATGTTTATTCACTTTTTGTTCTCAGATTCATGAGACTGAGTTGAGTAAAATGAAAATTCTAATGAATTTCTGAAGATATGCTACATTAAACATGTTATAGGAACCCACTTATTGGAATAGGTGAGGCAATGATTCTAATAACTGAACAACTCCTTTCTTTCTGCTTCTAGACCAGTACAAGCTGGTAATAGCAGTCATATTACAGGAGAAACTACTACTGAGAAATGCATTACGGCTGAATGTTGTGTTATAAAATACTCTGAGCTTTTAAGAAAGAGTGTATCAATAAAAAAAAGAAATAGAACAAATTTACACAAAGTATTATAACTATCATAAAAGTGCTAACATTTTAAGAATGTTCATATTATTTACCTCTCAAAATATGAAGTAAATGGTTTTCCCAAAAAGTTTAAATTAAGTGCCAAATACAATTACTAGACATTTTTAAATAATTTACCTCATTTAACAAAAAAAGCTAAGGTGGGTGTTATAAAAGACTTTTAGCAGAAGAGATATTAGGATAAAACTTCCCTAGATATTTGAGTACCCATAGGTACCTTTAAAATTTGGAAGAACGCATCCACAATAAGCCCTGGGCAGTCCTGATGTTCTCTGAGGCCCAGTGAAGAAAGGTCTAAGGATATTTGCTTTATATAGAAGAGCTCCTTGTTATCTAAATATTGAATTTCTAAGTTCAAATTTTCATATTTTATCCAGGGTGATAAAATTTCTTAGGAATGCAAATGTCAACAATAGCATAGCAAATCAATCACCTATAAAACTAGCCCTTAGATTTGTCTCCTTGTTTAACACAAGTGGTTATCCTTATCCACTAACTTAGATGTCTTTGCAGACAGCTGACTGAAAAGTGAAACTAAATGTAAAAGATATAAAAATGCAGGAAGATGAAAGTAATATTAGAGATCATTTGTAATCATGCACAAAGCCACAGATAGGTCATTGATAGTGGCAGACCAGTTAAGTTGAAGGGAAAATCAAGTAAGATCTATCTTTTGAATATTTCTTATAATCCAATAAACATGATTACATTAAGATGTACATGATACTCAGTATAACTACAGTCATTGCTTATTTAACAACATTGTTAATTAATCTAACCACAGGTAGTTTAATATTACAAAGGAAAAGGAAAAGTTCTGACCAGCCTAATAAGAAATGTCTCACTTTTAATAGTCTGGACATATTTTCAAAGTATAAAAAAGGTTTTTTAAAAGTTCATACTTACTCAATTTCTCCCTAGGAAATCAGAAAAGACAAATTACTGGCAAACACAGTTATGCACAAAACTTATAATAATACCAAACCTCTCTTTGCCATCTAATTAATAGCAAATACTTTTCTAATCAAGATTTTGTTAGATAAAACTAATTATAGGATCATAGGTTTTTAATTTCCATAGGTTATGTTGGGTCTTTAATATCAATAAGTAACTTTATTTCAGGTAGAGTTTACAACCTCTTTCTTGACAAAGTTCATCATGAATATTTCTGATTCAAAAAAAAAACAAGCTTTGTTCATACTTGTTTTCTGTTCTTTTTTTTGTTTGTTTGTTTGTTTGTTTGTTTGAGACTAGGTCTTGCTATTTTAACCCGTGGAACCACAGGCTCACATTGCCTGGGGTACCACGGACTCAAGCAATCCCCAAGCCTCAGCTTCCCAAGTAGTTGGGATTACAGGCGTGCGCCACCATGCCCAGCTATTTTTTTTTGGAACTAGGTCTCGCCTCAGGCCCCCGGCGGGACTTGAACCAAGATCCCTGGCCCCGGCCCTGGCTTCCTAGGCTGCCACCTACAGGCATGCGCCACCATGCCTAGCCTGTT